>JAOYFF010000100.1:1790326-1802893 GCA_025773925.1 Cryptomyrus ogoouensis | reverse complement strand
GAGTTGGTTGTGTGGGCGGCTCGTTGGTGTGTTTGGTTGGCCGTGTGCCGTGGGCGGGGTGGGGGCGGCCGAGGGGAGGTGGGTGGGGGGGGGGGGGGGGGGGGGGGGGGGGGGGGGCAACATTACAGAAATGCCTGCATGTTTTGTGAGACCTACACGTACATGTACGGCCATTAAATAAGATGCCACGTGATATGAGAGCATCCATTTCGTGCTGAATCTCGCGCACACAGATGGGTAATGAGCTTATTTGCATTCAAATGGTCTATACACAAAATTGCACACTGTTTGCCAAAGATTTAGTGCCATGTGCGATCCTCGGAGTTTCATATATCATCTTGCTCTCGAAGAATAAGCCAGATTCAGGCAAGTAGGGTATAAATCTGTTTTTCATATAGAAGAACAATGGCTAATGACTGCGCTTTCTGTATGAGTAAAGATAGAAGGCTTAGCTTTCTTGACCCCTGATGGGGACTTTTGTGCTGCTTTTGATTGCTGAGCTGTGGGGTAAAATCACAGTGTTGGAACCAGCAGTCAGAACTCAAACCAAGTGACCTTTAACCTTCCCCTAACCAAAATGACGCCCAACACTGTCTCAATGTCTCCTGGTGCCCAATGTGTGCCGTAGATGTCTTCTGAGAGAAGGTGGCTCCGGAGAAGGGTCAGAGATGGCATGATGGGAAAGATTGCCGATTCCAGGCAAATGTTTAAGTTAAACATCCTGGTATTTAAAAGGGTAAACATTGTAACTCACAGTAGAAGTTATTAGTTCTGGGTCTTGTTAAGAGAGCTAAATGACAACCAAGGACATGCAAGCAAGCATTTCATTGTACACGGTACTAGTACTTGTACACATGACAATAAAAGAATTGAATTGAATTGAATTGAAGTGAATTGAATTGGAATCAGCGAAGATGGTGGACCAAGACAAACCAAAGACAAACAAAAGCTTGTCACTTGACGCTCTCCTTCAGCAGGCATGGATGATGACCCAAAGGAATGCATGCCAAGCTCAGTTACCTCCATAATGGAGAGAAGAAACTCATGTTAGGGAGCTATGAACCTCCACTCCAGATATCCGGCTGAATGGACCCAGGGAGGCTGATGATGCCCACATAAAAAATTCAAGAAGGTACCAGAAAGAGAGCGACACGCTTCTCTATTCATGGTGTCGATGACCCACTTTTACCTGAAGTACCAAAACGGGGAACACACAGTCTGGAGTCCAACCTTTAAATCCATCCGCAGAGGTGTGACTCCTATAATAAGCTTTACATACCCAGGTGCCTTCTGAAAACACAGCAGCTTTCTGGGGGAGTCATCTGAAACAACCCCAGATTTTTAGGCGTCTTGTCTATGGTTGCATAGAGGGCTGGGTTTCGATGTTATTAAGTAAAGTCAAGCAGCACAAACTTATAGAGAAAGACAATATCTAGTCGGGGGAGCAGGGACAGTCAGATGAATCACTCCTTAATGGATGGTAGCCATGCCCCCTTCCCCCGCCCATTATCTTCAGTCTTGAGCGCTGTTTCCCAATCCAGTCCTCGGGGACTCACAGCTAGTCCACGATTTTGCCTCCTCCAAGCTCCCGACCAGACAGTCCACATTTTTGCTCCCAAAAATGTGGACTGTCTGTGGGTACCTGAGGATCGGATTGGAAGACACTGCCCTAGAGATAAAATGGCTGTTCAGCATGACCGTGTAGGCTGCATAGCTTTCAGCTACTTTCATCCACTGTCTTTCATGATACTAGCTTCCCGACGGCAGTGATTGCTCGCTCAGCGTCGCCCAGGCTTGGAGGGTGGATTAAGGTGCCGTCAAGACACAAAATGACACAGGCAATTTGTGAGCCAATTACTGGCGTAATGCGATGTGGCCAGCAGGCGCTACACCTGCGATGTTTAAAATGCGCTGCTGTGTCCTTCGCCAGGCAGAATTATCAAATCACGATAATAATTACTTGAAAATCTACGATGTGTCAACAAATGTGTGGTTTTGTAGTGACAGGCAACTCTCCGCGAAGAAATACATTAAAGAAACAATAAATCTGTAACCTTCACATGAAATGCCAGTCCAGAAAATACCAGAAGCCGGTACTGACCTATGCCATCCTGGGAAAGCGATTAATTACTTCATTGTAATGCAAGATTAATCGCAATTGATATCCTTCATCTGATGATACATTTGTTTGCTTACAACTTGAGCAGTAATTGATCAGCTGGTGGATTGATTTTTCTTGTAGATGCATTAACTGTCTTGTCAGTTAAAAAGCTTTTTGGGAGAGGGATGCCGAGAATGGAACGGTCTCCTTACGGTACAGGCGACGCCTGAATTTAAACGAGACTGTTCTGGAGTGACTGCCAGAGGCAGGGAGGCTCCCTATCGTTGATGTCTTCCGTGCTCACATGCTTCCCAGCATGCAACTCCCTCCCCCACCATGACACACGAGCCAGGAAGAGGTCCACTGGTCAGCTTTGGTCACACCATACAGGGCAGCCAAGTGTCAGGATATGTGGGTGGGATTCTCAGCGGTGGCGGCGGCAGTGGTGGGGGGTGACGTGGCTGACCTAGCTGGCAGCGGGTAAAGGCCAGTTCCAGGATTTTAAATACTGTGCAGGCTGCCATGAGCAGCTAGTCAGGCGACATGAAGGGGGAGGGGTTTCCTGGACTGGCTTTGATTGGACAAAAAATATTAATACCAAATCCAATTTAAAATGTAACTAAGCAAAGTGTAAACCTGATTGTGGAATTTCCAACTGTTCTGCTGCGTCAATCACATGAAAAAAGAAGTTAGTTATGAGTGAATGTGATGTTTCATGTTTTGTTGTAAACTGTTAGACTTGTGAAAAGACAGAGCAGTCAGATATCCAAAGGCCTCGCTGCAAATCTGACAGTAGGAGAGAGTTGCCAGCCACCTGGGGGGGATGGGGGGGGGACTGCACTGCACACTGCGAGATATAGCACGCTCGACACACTGAAATTACCAGCTTGTCTTGTTGTGCTATGACTGCTTTTGTCAAGGGGGGGTCTCAACCGGCAGCCTGCCTGACATTCCACAAACGAAACCCTCGCTCTGCAAAAAAGACTCAAAATTATATCGGTTACAAAACGAATGTCAGAAAAATGACTAATCAGAAGTAGAGGAGATGTGCTTTGATGGTTTTGGTGTCTTCTTAGGGCTTTCTGCCCGCACCGCGCTGCTCACCAGCATGGCTAAACATCTCTCTGATCCCAGGAACTGAATGTTACCGCAACACTGCAGCACAGGCGCGGTACTGTCAGGCCTCGGAGGACCCTGGCGCGTTTACGGGATGCTTCATGCCGCGAACGGATGTGTCACCACAAGGAGTCACCTGCCCTTGTTTTAAAAGCACCGCAGTGAGTTACCCTTGCCGGACCCCAAGCATTGAGACTGCAATCTTTTCTGTTTTCTCACTCAGATAAACTCCGCCCACCCCCACGTCATGTGATGAAAATCACAGATAATGCTATCACTGGGAAACCTAAAGTGATGATGGACAGTGCCCAGTCAACATAGCAAGAGTAGGTTTTCAACCTTCAGAGAAGTAGATAAGTAGATTTGCACGCTATGGTGGACACCAGCTGACTGTTTCCAAAAAAACTTTCTTTAAAACATGGGTGTGATGCCATCCTCTCGCCCCCTCAACGGAATCTAAGCCTCTCCTCGTTACCCAGGAGCCCCCGCTGAGAGTTAGGGACCGATTTGTTTCCCGGGAGTCAGTCTTGTATGTTGAGCTCCATTTCCACTTTTTTAAACGCCCCCATCTCTGCATGTCCAGGGGCACTCGATAAAGGAGGCTCTCTGTAAAGTAATGAGACCGCCAACGGTCCCGGAGAGGCGCCGCCAGTCTCATTACCCTTCAGATGGCACTTATATAACCATCACTCTGCCTGTACGCGCCTCACCCCACACCAGAGTAAACCGACTCCGGGCAGACAGGCAATGCCGTGCTCACAGGCCCGGATGCACCTTGACGTCTGCCGGAGTGAGAGAGACACCTCCTGGACGCATCTTCGACCAGAGACGTGCGAGACAGATCTGCCGTGTCCGTGTGCCATTCAGTTCTGCCTCAGAGGCAGTCTTGGGGTTTCCTCCGCCGCAGTGGCACTGTCGGAAATGACACCACTGAGGGATCGACGGTGCCGCCGCCGTGGGCGACCTCCTCTCTCCAGCAACAGAACATCCGTCTTCTTTTTGGACGTTCGAAGCTCTGTCCTTGGTGCTGAAGTCTGTCACAGCTCCACTGAGGCGGAGAAGCCGGACGTGGGCTCGCACCCATCCTGGATCGCCACGGAAGGACCGACGCCCTGAGTTATTGGTCTGGTTCCCCGTTGCCCGCCAGTTCCTTGGCACCTGACGAACGGATGCCCTTTATTGCTGCATGAATCAGTATCTCGGTCAGATTCATGGTCAATTCATGCCTGGCATGGGGAAGGAGGCTTAGTATGATTTTTTTTTCAAGTCTGAGAGCTTCTTAAAATTAAGCCTGTCAGCCGAATGCAGCCACCGCTGAAAAATATAGGAAACAATGAGGCTCTGCCAGTGAGCGATCTAAGATTCAGATGTGTTCAGACGGGCCCCTGTCCATTCATCAGCCATCACTCGGGGCCTTTTTCTCGCTGAAAAACAGGCCAGTCGTAAGGGAGGTGGGGTCAGTCTGTCAGCACCTCACGGCGATGGCTCCGGTTGGGCGAGCCAGGCCAATGACCCGGAGTGGGGGCAGGGGAAGGGGTGGCAATGCAAACCCAGAGGGGGGGTGTGCAGAAACACCATGGTGCCCTTAGTTCTCGATGTGGGGTGTGATTTATTGCCAGTGAGTGTGGGTCCCGCACAATGGGACACAGTAAGTAAGGAACTGCATTTGAAGAACAATGAAACTGCCCTCATGGAGGGTGTGTGTGTGCGTGTGTGTAACATGTATATATTGCATTATGGGGACCAAATGTCCCCACAATGTGATAAAAATATGTAATTTTGATGTTGTGGGGAGCATTTTTTTGGTCCCCACAAGGGGAAACACAGTTTTATAAAAATCTGTGACTGCAGATTAAAAAATTGAAAATGCCGAAAATCGTGTATTTTGTTTGTTTACTTATGGTTAATATTAGGGCTGAGTAGGTGTTAAGGATGTCATTGTTGGGATTAGGGTTATGCTCATAAAAATGAATTAACGGTCCCCACAAAGATATGAATATAAATATGTGTGTGGAATACAGTACTCTTCCCCATCCACATCGAGCCTCACCTGCCGGACATCATGAATCTTAACATCACGCGTCACATTTTGTGTGCCTACGAGGCACGTTTCAAAGCTTGCGAAAGCCCAGGCCGCCCTTCAACATCAGCAGAAACTTAAAGGCAGAGAGCAAACAGAAAATGCGAAGGGGAGCAATGCTGGAACAAAGAACTGCGGGGGAGTCGCTCAGCTATCGGAGGAATCTGCGGACACAGCTGCTGGTATTTAACGGCATCCAAGGTTTAATGTGGAAGGTTTGCCGGGGTCATCTGGGCGTGCTGGCAGCATCAGCAGATAAGGAGCCCAGAATCCATGCCCTGGCTCCCAGCACGGTCCAGGTTCTGCCCCCTAACAAGCGGGATGAGTGTCTGAGACAGAGCGACGTCGCATCTCCCCCTAACAAGATCAGGGCATGTGGGTCACCTTCATAGGACTTCCAGAGTCCCCATCGGACCTATTCAGAACCTAGCTCATCGTCTCGGGACTCCCAACAACTGTCATGGTCTCCCAGCCCCTAAGCAATGTCGTTTCCTTCATGGCAGGCTCTCCATTAGAGATGGAAAAAACAGCTAAACGTAATTAAAAAGATCCTTAGTACAGGCGCAAGCGTGCAGCAGGAAGGGCGAGATTTTCTCCGCCTTTTATCGGGAAACAGATGAATGGTTTCCTTTTTTATTTCATTCCTTTCATGAAAGGCTTTCCAATTAAAATAAAAATGTGTAGACCATGCAGGAGCAGAAATACGTACAGGAGAAATGTTTCCGATTTGTCGATGTGCAAAACATGTTTATGAATTTTATGGGGACGCAGTTTCTCCTGACTAATTTCCTTTTCCTCATTGCCTATGAAATATTTCCTCTGAGGGTGAAGAAAAATATGACTGCTGCAAATTCTATGGGGACTGGAGGGTTTTAAGAGCACTGCAGGGTTGTTCTGAAGTAACATTTCAGTTTTTAGTCAATTTGCTGAGATGAAATAAAGACGGTGGTGGTTCTCAGAAAATAGAACTGTGTGAATTTGTAACGGAGGAGAGTCTTATTTTCACACCTGGATGGGAGATCGACTGGAATACGGAACGAAAGAGCGTTGGTTAAAAACAACAAAAAAGTGCCATTTCAGGACAAAAAAGAACAGTGCATATGTGGACTCCTCACTTTCCTGGCAACATGTGACTCCGGTTCTGATTTACTGGCAAAAAGTGAGCCTGTACATACTGATGCAAATAGGTGGGATTAGGGAACAGGTGGAGTGAATTACCGCGTGCGGCGCTCCCAACTCCCCCCTCCCGAGACGCCCGGCAGGCACCCCCTCCCACCTGTCATGCACAGGCCACCTGGTGTCTTCCAGCCCCTCCCCCCACCAAGTGTTAGGCTACAAGTCCAAGCCACTGTCAGCAGATGCTCTGGGGTTAATTGATGCCACAGGATTTCAGATATTTTCAAAATGAGGGGAAAATAAACAAAACTTACTGATTTAACAACAATGAGAGTGCGAAGGCTGCCACGGGAGGAGGACATGAGAGGGTCGGGGGGCTGGACGACTGATAGTCAGCGCCAGTTAAGGCAAACTAGCAAAGAAAACAGAAATGATTCATGTTATTAGCTTCAACCTTCGGATTGTGTCAGCTTTCTGTTCCTATCTCTTATGTTAGACGGGTCAGTGCCGACCCGTGTCTTAAATCAGCCATAAAATACCCTCAAAACAACTATTTATCATCCAATTTGTTTCTTACCTCTTGGTTACCTTGTTAGGCTTCCTTATCTATGAAAAGATTGGTTTTAATATTTTGGTGTGGCTTTCTGGACCTTTCTCTTGACAGCATACCTCTCGTTTTCAATAAAAAATAACGGTAAAATAAGCCTCAAGTGAATTAAATAAATAAACTGAATTGGTCTTATCTTGCCTTACATGTCTGGGCATGCCATGCCTCGTGAAATTTTTTAATTTATTTATTTTGTTTAAATAGAGGTTCCTGATGCAGTACACAAATTTATGTGGTGCTTTTATGCATTTTAAAATTAAAAACGGGTCGGTGCCGACCCCAACACCAGAGCTGTAATAATCTTGACCAGAGCATTTATAATTTAGTGAATTTTTTTTTTTATTTTATTTTTGGTTAAATAGAGGTTCCTGACAAAGTCAAAAAGCCTTGATGCAGTAAACAAATTTATGTGGTGCTTTTATGCATTTTAAACTTACAAACAAGTCGGTGCCGACCCCAACACCACAGGAAGGTTAGCTATAATTACCATATACAAACACATACAGCTACGGAAAAAAAATGAGACTACAGCACAATTTTTTGTTTCACACATTTTTCAGTTTATGGGAATAATAAATTTTTTTGCAAACTCCAGCCTGGCTTTTCCCTGCTTCTCATTAATGAAGGGCTTCCTGGCTTTATGGGACTTCAGTCCTGCTTCTAGCAGCCTGTTATGAACTGTCCTAGCAGTGCACTTCACACCTGCACTTAATGTTTCCCATTCTTTTAGAAGGTCACTTGATGTCTTCCTGCGATTTATAAGAAACTGTCGGATAAGTTACCGGTGATCTCTACCATTTGAAAGTCACCTCCACCCTTTACCTGGCTGGTTTCTAGTCATTCCCGGTGTCTCCTGCTTCACCATGCTCTTGTGTACTGCTTATACCAACTTCGAACCTGGAAGTGATCTTCTGCTCAGCGTAGCCTTCTGCCAGCTGTACCACGTTTAAGCCAGGATTTAAAAATGCAGGTTTGTTTAAAAATATAGAGTGGTCTCTTAATTTTTTCCGCCGCTCTCTATATATATTGTCTCCTGGTGCTGATTACATTTTATTCATTTATTTGATGATTCTATCCAACTTACAGTAGAGGGAATGGTTACAATTAATGTGTGCTCCCTAGGATTTGAACCCACAACCATTTTGTGCAATGCTCTACTTGTCAGATCCATAAAGGGATGCCTGTGTGACGACCTTGAGAGTGAGTTGTGGACTGATTGTCATCTAGCACTGGCGATTCACATTGTCATGACTCTGAGTGCTGCTTCTATACCTGCGAGCCGGTTACACCTGATGCTCGTTAAGGCTGTAGCTGATTCGCTCCTTTTTAAATAGCTGAGGCTTTGGGGAAAATAGAGGCTCGTGCTCAGGTGCCTGTTGCACGTTGCCAGTTGTTTTGCTTTAGTTATGGTTTTGTTTTGTATTTGATTTTCTTATATACATTCATTTCATTATATATATGTTGTATAGAATCTTTTTTTTTCATTAAATTCTTTAATTGTCTGGTAATCTTGGGTCCCCTATCCTCCCTTGGATTCTTTTTTTCCCCTTTCGTTTCTTTTCTTTTTTCCTTTTTGTTACGATTCTGAGCCACATTGTAACACCTGTCATCCAGCTACACGTGGAGCAGGTCCAGCAAGCCCAGCAACACCTCTACCAACCAACTGGCCCAACACCATGACTTCATCATAGTCTTAATACCCACCTCCATATACATATTTTTCACCATCTGGCAGGGCTGGGACCTTGTGTGGTGGAGCAGAAGATCAGGCTGGTCTCCTACCCAGTCAGCCAGCCGGGAAGATGGCGTACCGAGAGGGTCTATCATGTCAACCTTCATCTCCAGTTTACCAAGGGCTACTGTCAAGTGTTGCTGACCCCAGCCGATTGGCACTACCAACACACATTCCTCCCCTTTGTTCTGCATGGTGCCCGAGCCACCTTCCACAGCTTGATGGATGTAGTCCCGAGGACACCCTGGACCTGTGCCTTGATGTGGTAGCGCCATTGATGGGCTGGGCAAACCAACTCGAACAGCTGAGGTGAGTCTGGTGGCCCTGAGTGGCATATTTACTGCCTGGCATCTGTTTTGGCCCACTTCACCTACATGGCCTGTGCACCAATTACTGCCAGGCAGCGGCTATGCCAGGAAGCCCAGAAAACATGTAATGCCTCTGCCTACCAGGCACCTCATCCAGGCAGTCTCTGATTTTACAGCTCATGGGAGTTTTACTTAGACAAAAATGTCCTGATGGCACAATGAAAAATGATTGGTTCAGAGAGATAACCAATCAGGGGGTAGGTCCAAGCAACTAGAGTAGGCAGGACCAACCAATCAGATGTATTGATCTTGCCTCCTCTATAAGCTGAAAAGGGCCGTTGACATTTAGTTGCAAAAAACACAATTTGGGATGGAATCTCATGACGATAAGACTGAATTCAATGGGCACAGGTCACACTAACCAGACATTAATGGGAAAATATGAGGTGCGTGATGCTTGTAACTTTAATACATCCATTCAACTTCATATTCTGCTATATCTGCTATATCTCCTATTATTTAACTCAAAATGTAAAAATGAATGTTTAAAATGAGGCTATGGGGCCTGGAAATTTTTTGACAATGATACATTGAAGTCGACCGTCAATCACAGCATTTGGTTAATGAGGGATGAGATGGCCGTTTAACACCCCAGACAGTCACTCCCGAGTTTGCATTTAAATTGTGGTGTGAGACCAACCTTCCTTTTGTAAATTTAGCCAGTCGGCCATCTGTTCCTGCTGTTTGTAGGCAGTTCATCCAGCTTCTTCAGGAACTGCCACATCTCGTACCAAAGCACAAACATCCTCCAAGTGCCAGTATCTGGACTCTGGCATCAAATGCCTTGTTTCCACCAACAGGGACCCGGTGCCGGTGCCGGTGCTGGTGTTGGGCTGGTTCATGCTTCCGTTCATGCTCTCCGTACAGTATTTCACTGCCACATCGATCCCTGTCCCGGATCCCCCCTCCCTCGGGCTCTTTCAGTCCAACAGCAAACTTTTGCTCTCTGTCTCTATTGCCTGTATCCACTTTTGTCTCTGTAAATGCTCCTCATCCGTGTCTATTAGTTAATTCTTGCTCACTGTTTTACTGCTGTCCTTTTAAGGGTCGCGCAATAAAAGAGTCTGCTAATGACTGAACTTTGCTGTCCGCCTCATGATCTATTTGCCACTCGCACTCCATGGTATTTTATTTACTCAGCCTGTGATATTTATACTTTTATTATTAAATCTGGCCAGCTGATTGATCTTTCGTTTGTCACTGAATAAAAAAAGATGTAACGTAATTCCGCGAATAAGCTGGCTAGCTGTTTCACTGCCCGCACCAGTGATATTAGCCTAAACTACATGGGTTATGGATTGAATTTTCTGGGTATGTGGAAGATTTGGACCCGATAGCCCATCCCGCTTTTCGGTGGTGCTGTACTGGAGCCATTTTTGTCTGGCCTAGGCCATGTTTTTTGCAGTAGAAATGTGCAGAAGTAGTTCCGGATTGGGAAAAAGTCCAGCACCAGCATTGGCACTGCATTGGTGGAAACGAGGCAAAACTGAATCTGATATGTGGAGTCATTTATTCTTGGTCCTCCTTCCCTGTAGGAGGCGACAAATTACATTTGGAGCTCATTTGTAAATGGATATGTCTCCTATGTAATTCATTTTTAACAGCCTGATCAATCTCTCTGACTGTGATTCCAATTGCCCAAGCTCTGGGGGATTTTGACCCGTGATCAGAAACCCTTTTGCCCTGTGGTATTAATTCAAGTAAAGATTTGCTGTCTGGCCCCAGTGTCAGACTCACTGTGGCACAAAGGGACCCGATAGTGCTCTCCGTACAGTATTTCACTGCCACATCGATCCCTGTCCCGGATCCCCCCTCCCTCAGGCTCTTTCAGTCCAACAGCAAACTTTAGGAAAACTTTAGCCAACACTGCTATGCTAATGGATGCTGGCTATATGCTGCTTCTGATGCCTGATACCTGAAAATGCCATACTTTTTCTAATCCTTACCCCTAGCCTCAGTTTGCTAACTATAACCCTAATTTGGGGCCTTAGGGTGATACATCAGCTTGTTGGAAAGTAGGAAATATGCTACTAAAGCATGCTAAACTGTGGTTTCCTATCCTACGGGGGAGCAGAACTGTCATACTGTAAAACGCATTTTGATGGCTGAAAATGCCATACTTTATCTAATCCTAAACATAGCCTCGGTTTGCTAAGCCTAACCCTAATTTGGGGCCTTAGGGTGATACATCAGCTTGTTGGAAAGTAGGAAATATGCTACTAAAGCATGCTGAACTGTGGTTTCCTATCCTATGGGGGAGCAGAACTGTCACATGAACACATTTTGATGCCTGAAAATGCCATACTTTTTCTAACCCTAACCCTAGCATCAATTTGCTAATCCTAACCCTAATTTGGGGCCTTAGGGTGATACAACAGGCTGTTGGGAAGTAGGAAATATTCTACAAAAGCATGCTAAACTGTGGTTTTCTATCCTATGGGGGACAAGACCTGTCATAAAAAACACATGTCGATGGGTTTTGTCTTGCCGCTGCTCGCTGTTTTTGATCAGCATCTCAGCCTGTCCATGGGGCGGCGGACCCCAGCGGTTTTCTGGCAGCACAGCAAACAAAGCAGTATTTTTGGTATCCGCAACAAAAATGGCACGGTGGCTCTTTATTAATGTGTGCCTTAATGCTAACGGCCTCCTGAAACAGCGGCCTCTGGCACGAGGGCAGTGCTGTTCCGGGCCGGAGCTCGAAGCGCTTTTCTGTGTGTGAGGTGAGCGAGGACCTCGAATTTACACATATATCAAACCTGTCATAGCAGAACGAAATTCTGGAGGAAGTTGTTTTGCTTTTACTCACTTCCTACCACAATAAAGCGTTCGGCTAAAACTTCTGGTCAAGTTAATGTCAGCAGTAATGTACAGAAACTATATTATATGTGGTTGTTTAGGATCTGCAATTAAATATTAACAACAGTATATTCATTGCCACATTCATTACTGGGTTGTTCGTGCAGTTGATCATAAAATGCTCTTGTGCTGTGTGGCGTATTGTGTGGGTTGGCCTTGCTGTAGGGCTACAGCAGCAGGACCAGACAAATGATTTATAGATATAGAACATACATTTAATCATTAATATTTTATTAGTAAAAGCATTGGCTATGGGGGGTAGGCAACAGAGAAGGAGGGAGCTTGATATTGGGGGGGATCCATCTTAATAATTTAGATTCAAAGGTCTATTTATTGGGTGGGATTAATGACTCCAGATTAAATATTGGGGGGTACGTGTCTCTCTGTCCTCCTAGTTCCTATTCCCCTGGAGTCAGGAGACCCAAGATTGCTGTTCTTTGTCATTTGTGGGTTTTTTTCCCACATAAAAAAAGTGGTTAGTGTAACATGGCTCAATCGAAAGGTGGCCAGAGGTCACCCCCCCCCCCCCCCCCCCCCCCCCCCCCCCCCCCCCCCCCCCCCCCCCCCCCCCCCCCCCCCCCCCCCCTCCCC
>JAOYFF010000100.1:1763783-1784114 GCA_025773925.1 Cryptomyrus ogoouensis | reverse complement strand
TTGTAAGGATAAAATCAGCCCCAAAAAACCCCCCCCCCCCCCCCGCCAAATGGTACCCCCACAATATTGGTAGGGACATGTTCCTACTGTCCATACCTGAATCTACACCCCTGCACATGAGATTCATTGGAATCTTTTTGAAACTGACATATCTGCCTCACTGAGAACAATCCACGTAAGTCCATTTTAAACCTTTAATCATTCACTGACGGCTGTACAAAGGTTTCTACTTGTGGTACTAAGGGTGACTCATTGTGTTGTTTTAGGTTTCATTTATAAAGTAATTTCTGAGAAAATGCATTTTTTAACGTCGCTGAAATAATGGATTTTTGGAGGTATTCGTTCTTTATTGGATAGTGATGATATGGTAAAGTCATTTATACAATTTAGATTTATAATTTGCTTTATTATTTGCCATTTGCACACGCACACATACAGGTACATTGGAATGCTTCTTTTTGCACACTCGATTTTAGCTTGGGGGTCACAGCGATTTGCAGATGCTGAAGGCAAAGCCTGGGGGGGTGGAGCTTTTGCCGACCCTGTTAGACCCAGGCGAGGGTGACCGCATGCTTCCCCACGGCGCGGGCAAACAAAGCGCAGACATGGGAGAGATCGAGTGCCTCCGAGGTGATTGATGGGTTTCTTTCTTCCTCTTTATGTCGTCTTTACTTCAAAGCCGCACCTTCTTCAATAGAGTCCAGGCGTGTTCGCTCTTAAGTCGAATCCTCATTACCACTTCAGGCTTGAAAGACACATTTACTCTGCACTGTAATGTAAGATACCCCAAAGGTCTGGATTCAGTCTGGCTTCAGGGGGAAAAGGGGGGGGGTTCTGTGACAGTCAGCAGGTAGAACCTGTCCTAATCTGCCCCCCATCAGTCTCACTGGATCTCTGGTAGCCTGGCACTGCGGGGCTGGTGTTTAAGGGAGCAGGGTTAGGCAGGGTAGTGCATTAAGGTTCAAAGCCTGTGCTGCCAGATCTGCTGAATAAGGGGGGCATGATGAAAGGTGTCCCACCCCCCCCACAGAAGCCCTAATGATGCTGAGATGGACATCAGCATTTTGAGAGATCACTGGAGAGGGAGGAAGCGATTTTATGTGACCACAGCAGCGGACGTGGTATCTTTGGGGCGGGGAGTTTGTCACCTCCAGGGCAGCCCGTCCCTCTGTGCGTTGTTTAGAACCACCCGGAAAATGTGCTGCTATTTTTGCCACCGAAGCCAGAGCCATTGATCAAAGGCGAAGAGAACGTTCCGCAACGATGAGAATGTGCCCCTTCCGTGATGCAACACCCCCCCCAACAAGTGCGGGTTCTCAGGGTCTGTGAAGCCGCCCAAGGTTCTGTTCCAGCCCGATCCGAAGATGCTGCTGAGTAAATTCTGATTCCTGGAAGCTGGACGGCCCCCCCCCGGTGACCCCATATACTGGCAATCCAGGGGCCCCCCCCCCCCCCCCCCCACACATGGTTATAAGTTCGGTGGTTCATCATACTCAAGCGGTCGGCAGAAAGCTGGAGGGGGGAGGGCTCCATGAAAAATAACCATGTGTCTCCAGCTGTCAGGTCCCGGCTGCTGAGAGGTGAAAATCCACATTTTTTTGCCCCCCCAACCCCCACCCCAACACTGCCTCCACGCGCCACATAAATCAGGGATGAAACTGTGACTTGAGGCCGGAATAACTGCTGATCTGTCACAGGGGGTAAATGACAGCAGTGACTTTGCGTGACGTAAGGAAGGGTACACAGAGGGACGTGAGCTCCGCTCGATCGCTGCCGCTCTGTCCACGCTGAGCCTGCTGCAGAACTGGAGGAAAGAAACCAAAATGCAATTCAGAATTAAAAATGTCTGAGATCTGCTCAGTGTTGTCATCTGTCCCACTCTTTCTGATGTCCTCCTCCTCATCCTCATTGGCAGCAAGGATCTGTATTTGATGGGGCCTCTGTTCTGTCCGACAGCAATGGCGTCCCTGCGATTTTACCGGGTGTGTGGTGTTTGGTTGATTTCATGCCATGTTCGCTGGTGTAAATATCATGTAGATGCTTCTTCCGATGCCTGGAAACGGTTGTCTTGATAGCTGGGGGCTGCAAGCCTGAACCAACCTTTGCCTATACTGCCCCCTGGTGCTCAAAAAGTGATACTGGAAAGTATTCCTGGTGCCATTTTGTTGGTTACTGTTGTATAAGTCTTCAGAACAAAAACAGAATCATTTTCTAACTTACAGTTAAGGTGCAACCCCTGTTTCGAGGGGCAATGTACCTACTTGGTTTTAATGATTTTTTGCAATTTCACCCAGTAGTTTCCACTCTACAGCTTTGCTCTCAGTGTGAAACTGATGTGTGTCAGCCACTGAGGACACTGGATGAATTGGATGCTCCCTCCCACACAGGGTTACTGACGCCATAGATATCCTCTCATCTCCCGCTATTTACGAAACACCAGGTAACGTACAAGTTTAACAGCTAAAAAGCCTGTGTTATATAAAACATAAATATAAATTCCCCTTATCCACGCTCTCCTTCCCTTTTTTCATTACTTTTCTAGCAGTAAAAACACTTATCATACCCCACAGAGTAAAAAAAAAAAACATTTACCAGGAATGAGTCTGTTTATTGTATGAGATATTCCACTTCTTGCAGTAGCTTTTGAACAATCATGAGTATCATGGAATGATGAATAACCAAAAATTTTGTTCAGTAGATCACCCATTAAAATGTCCATCTTTTTATATGGGTAAAGATATGTATTTGGAATAAATTTGTCAATGAGGCAACACATAAAATTGTTTAAAACATTTGTCAAAGTACGATACCTCTAGGTTAGTTCTCACTTAATGTCTTAATCAAGGTCAAAGGTCAATTTGGTCACGTCTAATGATGACATCATGTCTCATGAAAAGGTCTGTCTGGTATTTATTCGTTTGTTTATTCAACACCACAAAGCAAAGAAACATACACACACAATACAGGAGTTGTTTTGACCTCAGATTTGTCATCATGTTATAGCATTTTGCTGGTGCATCACTCCTTTTAACTGCTGTGAACTTCCAAATGAGCCCATCACAGTGGCAGTCGGGGCTGTGGGACGTGTCAGGTGACTCACCCGTGGCTCCGCCTTTGTCTTTGACGGGTTACTTGGCACCAGTGTTCCCTTCAATCAAGATGTCATTATTTTTTCTTCTGTTGACATGTAGTGTACAGTTTGACCTACAGAAACCACACTGTCACTCGGCAGGTGTCCTGCAGCCAGAGGAGGGTGACACTGGTAGCTGTATTCGGTATCTGAATTTCCCAAAAAAAAAAAAAAAGCAAATTCCAAATGTAGGATGCAGTGTAGTCTATGGGAAGGTTAATAAGCGATGTGAAAGTTCTGGTAAGAGCACGGCTGATTGGGTTGTCAGTTAAAGTCCAGCCATTCTGTACCAACTGCTCCCTACTTTTAGTACAAGTACAGAACTGCCCCCCCCCCCCCCACAACAGTATGGCTATGGAAAGTGTGGCGAACAGTTTGAATATAATATAAAATATTAGTAAATTCTATGTTCTAATATGTTGTACTGTAGTATACTATACTATGCTGTGCTGTACTATGCTATGCTATGCTATGCTATGCTGCACTGTACTGCACTGCACTACACTACACTACACTACACTTTACTGTACTGTACTATACAATAAGATGAAAAGGCTAAGTTGTTATCTGATATACTTTTGGTAGGCCTATTTTTGTAGTACATATAATTTGTCTGCTGTTCTGTTTCACAATGTGGAGCTCATCAAAATGAAAACAGATTGTTCTGATTTAACAAACGTTATCGTAATATTACTACATTAACTACAACGTTGTCATTCTCAATTGAAAGTGCTTTCCTATATTAGCACATCAATGCACGTCTGGCACAATGCAGTTGCTTACTGAATTCAGCGTTGTCCAGACACCCTATTTCTCAACTGACAGTTACAGATGCGAAATGTTCCCACTGAGGGTCAAATCGGAGTGCGGCAGTGTTTTCCCCGCGACAGACAGACATGGCATCATGCATGTTAAAGTTTTTATTGTATGGTAAAAGACTCAGACTGGCAAGACTCCACGTCCGTCCGTCAGTCATTCCTGGGGCAGGGCGGCGCTGGTGAGTCAAGAGGGTGAGATGAGTCACAGCCCTGGGAGACGGAAGCTGAGACGACGAGAGCAACAACCACGCCTCCTCCTCCCCATTTTCCACTCTGTTATTGGCAGCTGACGGCCCTGCTGCTTTACCTGGCAACCCCCCCCCCCCCCGACACTACCTCACGCCAGTGCCTTTCAACAGCGGACGCGTCCGGGGGCCCCCCAGGGAGACCTCCGCTGTGATCAAACGAGGTACTGGGGATTTCTGGGGCTCCTGCTGGATCCGGTCTCGCTCTGCCTGCATCGGAAAAGCCAGAAGTTCCCCAAAGCCTCATCCTAGGACCCAGCTGTTTAAGAGAATCCCAGGTGAATCCTTTCCTAGCGTGTGTGCGCTCCTGTTTATACACTATATTGATCTCTCGAGGAAGCAGTCCGGCCCTGTTGTGAAACAGCGGGTTCCGCAAGTCACTGTAAAGCTAGTTTGACGGTCGTGGTCCTGAAAAGTGCTTGCATTTGCTGTGTTAGCCGCGTCATGGTCTGTTTCAGCGACAAGCCTCTCTGATCAGCCACCCCCCCCGAATGGCTTGATGATGCCTTTGAGAGTTTTTGGCGAAGACTCTCGTCTACTACTCTGGTAATTCTGAGAACTTTGCCGGCACTGTGACCACATGATCCGGGTGGGAAGCTGGCACAGAGGCTATATTCACACTGCAGGACAGATGTGGCCCAAATCCGATTTTTTGCTCATATTTGACTCAGATTGCATTTTTTAATGACAATGTGAACAGCACAAGTCACATGGGATCCGTTTTTTTCAATTCCGATTTGGGCCACTTCAGTATTTGGTCATAAATTGGATACAGGTCTGATTTCCTGCAATGCGACCTCAGTCTGAACAGCGAAATCGGAATTCATGCAACCATACGTCACTCTTGATCGACGTTCGTCACGATTCTGCGCAGGTGGAAGTCACCATATGTCTCCGTCAGAGTGCCAAACATGGAGGAGAGCACAGAAGTTGGCCAGTGGAGGGACAGTGAGGTGCTGGATTTAATAAGTATTTGGGAAGATAAATCTGTTCAGGCAAAACTGGAAGGCTCATATCGTAACCGGGCAGTTTTCGAATCAATAAAGTGACGTCTTTGTTTTTGCGCACGCGCGTCGTTGCGTCTTTGTTGTTTTGTTCGCACGCGGGCCAGTTCAGTATAGTGAACCGCTCACATCGAAATCTGATATTGCCCACATTAAAAAGAGTAATGTGAACAGGCAAACAAAAAATCTGATCTGAACAGAAAATCAGGATTGAGCAATAAGGCCTGCAGTGTGAACGTATCCTAAGTGGAGGGAAAAGGGGGCGAGCATGGCGGTTGGCTGGGGGGGGCAGTTTTCAGGCTATTGTGATTCTGATCCAAACACATTTTATTTCATTTTGTAATAATGTAATAACTGCATCCATCCATTTCCAATAACAAATTATCCAAAACAATGTTCTTGTCTTAACAAATGGCTTCACTTTAATTGCTGAGATTGATTTTTATACCAACAATACAAATGAAACAATTACTGTATATTTGATTTATGTTTTTAATTGAGCTTATTGCAAGAATCAAACAAATGGGATATTTGTGTCTCATTTAGGCCAATAAGAGGGTGCAGGGGCTCTTTGGGTATCACTGTGGCTTCAGGCCTGCAGGGTTAGAGGTGTGAATGTTGTCGCTGGCATGTGCTTGCATGGAGTTTGCATGTTCTGCATGTTCCGTGTTGAGTGGGATCCTTAAGGGTGAACTGGGTGCCCCATCCAGAACAAAGACGGTGTGTGTGGACTGGTATCCCGCACAGGGAGGGCACTGGCTTGCATGCTTAGGATAGGCTCCAGCAGGATAGATGGGTGGGTGGGTGGATGAATGAATGGATGGATGGAAGAGGATGATGAGGATTATTATTATTATTATTGTCTCACACCTTTGGGAGCAGGGTTCGAGTCTCTGCCATGGCTCCATGTGAGTTTGCATGTTCTCCCCGTGTTGTCGTGGGGCTTCCTCCACGTGCTCCGGTTTCCCCCCACAGTCCAAAAACATGCTGAGGTTAATTGGAGTCACCAAATTGCCGGTAGGTGTGCATGTGTTAGTGAATGGTGTGTGAGTGTGTTCTGTGGTGAGTCAGCTACCTATCCTGGGGTCCTCCCTGCATTGCCTCTGGGATAGGCTCTGGAGCCGCCAAATAGGACAAGCAGTCATTATTATTATTATTATTATCACTACTACTGAAAAGTAATGCCATAATATCCACCTTATTCCACTCTAACCCCTGTACTTGTGTTTGGTAGCTACACAGACCATGCAGGAGAAGAAGAAGAACAGCCCATAAAGCCAAATATCCTGTCAAACGAAGAGGCAGCCATTTCACTTCTTTCTGTCTGTCACTCTTCGAAGCATTAAATGTCACACAGTGCCACATGCTAATCACAGTCAATTCCTCACAGCACATTATATTCTACGTTGACTGGCGCTCCTTTCCTGTGATGAATGATACTGTCTGTGATAAGTGCAGCACGGGGCAGGGGGGGGGATTATGACATTGTGACAGTGTGTTGAGAGGAAACCAGTGTAGAAAAACCAGTCTTTCTGCAGGTTTATGGTCCAGCGTTAAATGGGACTAGGCATGGAGACGCACTGCATTTCCAACGAAGTAACAAGAAGTAGCTGAACATGCAGGGAGTGCATCTACATCCCAAATGTCATGGAACAGAGAACCTCAGGAACTATCAGAGAACCTCAGGAACCATCAGAGAACCCCAGGAACCATCAGAGAACCTCTGGAACCATCAGAGAACCTCTGGAACCATCTACCTGACAGCGCAGGCAGCATCTCCCATAATTTCTGCTTAAACTGAGTCGATCCTCAGCGAAGCTTTTCAAGCGAGTAAATTCACATTTATACATTGGCTGAAAGTGAATGCATCTAATTCAAGCAGTCATTTTAATAGTGTCACAGTTATAAGTTTGTCTTTTGCAATGTTTGTGCATTAAAAATGTAGAGAATACAGACATAAATACAGCACTGAATTGCCATCTATATTTTTTAACTGTTACAAACTTAAATTTGTGTGCGTTTTTTGAAAGAATAGAAAATAGAGACATTGATTTTTGGCACATTTTTATTAAAATTAAAATCAAAGTTAAAATCAAGTTTCAGTCATATAAAAATAGAAATCACATGAAAATATTCTGTTACGCTGTCAAGTGACTTTGCTGGGGATTTGTGCGAGTTACAAGGTTGGTGTGGCTCTCTGTAAACAGGAAACAGGCCCCTCCAGGGACCACAGACACCATCCTCCTGACTCTCGGCATCTGGACCGCCTGCCCCATCGTCTGAATCCGACACATGCCGGTAAACACTGAAGTTTATCTCATGGGGACCATTTCTGAAATCATCATCACAGACCATGCAAAACGACTGAATGTTACCTGAATTGATTTTTAGCATCTTTTAATTCTCGTCCCTGTTCATTTTCATTCCACTAAAATTGTCAGCCATATCAGCGCGTTTGCAACGGAGCAAAAGTTTTCAAGTGGGTGTTTTGAAATCGCGGCAAGTCCCGGACACGTCTGGCATTTTGTTATTGTCATTCTTTTTATTATTGTTTTTTCATTTTTTTGACGACGCATAGTTCGCATTTTAAACAGATGGAGTTTGCTGGTGATCTTTCAGGGCCCATGGCGGGGGGGGGGGGGGGGGGGGCCCCCCTTCAGAGCCCGTCCCTGGCGGTCAGTGCATGGCCAGAGACTGCGGGTAGCCCGCCCCCCGCAGGGCGCCCAGCTGCCAGGGAAAGGGCAACGAGGTCGCAGAGTCAGACAAGTTGTCCATGTGGTTCTGGTGGCAGGTGGCCCTGCTCCCGAACTGGTAGCCTGGGCTGGCGTTGCAGGTGTTGCCGTAATAGGGCAGACCGCGGAGCTCATCCCGGGGGCTGGCGTAGTGTCCATGGGGTGCACAGTACTGGCCGTCAGGGAAGTGGGGGGACAGCGGCCCCAGGAAAGCCGAGTTATCCATATAAAGCGGCTCCTCCGGGGACAGAACGTGGCCGTGGACCTGTTGCTGGTGCTGGGGTGGGTGCTGGTGTTGCCGGGCTGGGTAAATGTCCACCGATGCCGGGAAGCTCCTCTCTCCGGCCGGCTTGGGCATGGGCACCTCTGGCTGGCTGCGGCACTCGGCATGGGCGCACGGGCCGCACGCTCCAGCGGCAGGATGGGCACGCAGGAAGACAGAGAGCGAAGAGATGCGGTTGATGGCGCGGCGCAGCGTGGCGATCTTGGAGAGCCGCTTGCCGCCGAGGTCGTGCTTGAGCGCCACGCGCAGAGCGTTGAAAGCCTGGTTGTAGTCCAGGATGCGCTTGCGCTCACGCACGTTGGCGGCCACACGGCGTGCCTTGGAACGGGCCGGTCGCGTCCTCTTCTTACTTGCCTTGGCCTCATCTGGCTCGCTGGGGCTCTCCTCGCTCTCCGCGTGGGACTTCTTAGGGCTGCCACTGTCCATGCCTACGAGGCTCCCATCAGCCTCCTCTTCGGAGAGCTCAGACTCGGTGAAGCTGGCCCTGCTGGCCATGATGTCCTGCTAGCTGCGCGTGCGTGACTTAGCCTTCCCTTGCTGCGCCCTCTAACTCGCTTAGCTGCGCCCGCTAAATGCTTGCGTTGCCTGTGTATAGCTCCGTGTTAGCGTTCTGTTAACTGCCTGCGTTGGCGTTCTATGTTAGCGCTCTGCTAACTACCTGCCTTAGCACTCCGTTAACGCCCCGTGTTAGCGCTCACACTTCCTGCATGCAGCTCCGCATTAGCACTCTGTTAACTAATTGCACTGGCGTTCTGTGTCAGCACTCTGCTAACTGCCTATGTTAGCGCGCCGTTAACTCCCTGTGTTAGCGCTTTGCGCTGCACTGTTTACCCTCGCGCTTCTCGCAGGGGCTCTCGCTCCTCTATGTGTCAGCAGAGTCATCCCTTCCAGCCAGACAGGCATGAGGCTTTTTAAAGGGCGAGCCATGTGTCATGGCTACCTGCGATGGGGGGAGGAGGAGAGAGAAGGGGGCGTGTTTGGTGTTTACGAGCTCCCTGCGGGCAAACGTGGGCGACTCCCACCTCCACTCCTCCAGCTCCTCTCGCCGGATCCTTGCGGCTCCTTGGCTGCGGGCTTCAGTCAGGCTGCAGACTTTGCAACAAAAACAAAACAAGGTGCCGTGTGAAGAATGTGACTTGGACCTGGCAAACGGCGTGGCGTTTTTGCAGGGAGGCGCTGGGGTGCAGGTCCCGGCTCAGGCTGGAAATATAAACGTTCGCAACTTCAGTGGGTGTTATTTGTGATGCTTTTTCTTACCTGTTTATGACACCTACACCGACTCTCCTACAAAGAGCAGGACGTCAACTCTGTCTGTTTTCTCTGCAGCATGTGCACAGGATGCAGCAGGAAATGCTGGCTTTATTTTACACCAACAAAAGAAACATTTTCTGTATTTGACTCTTTTAAGTGGGGGGGGGGTGGGGGGCTGTTAATCCTGGTTTATGCCATACGGTGTCATCGCAGTCAAAATTTTCCGTTGCCAAGATAGCGAGTCACCAAAGTCTGTGAAAACTAATCTGTGTCTATAAAAAAGCAGGCCTGCAAATATATATTCCCAGCTTCCCAAACTACTTTTTTCATTTCCAGCTATCTTCCTCTTTTTTCCCCCCGGATGCTATCGTTTGTCTTGGGGCGTTCCGTGAAGAATTGGCCCAGCACCTTCATGACAAATTGTGGCTCTATCAGATAACCAGCCATTTATACGTTTCGCCTTACACCTTCACCGTAGAGAGAAAACACTTATCACGCCTGACCTGAGCCACGGATATCTCCGTAGCTACAATTAGCCGTATCCCGTGAAATGATGGCCGCCTCTGCTGTGGCGGCAGTGAGGTGAGGGATGGTGTAATTTTGGTGTCTGCACAGGGACCGGCTTCGTAAATCAGGGATGAACATCCCTCAGGACAAGAACAGACAACGGCCAGGACTTCAAAGCTGGGGGGGACACAAATATTTTACAATTATCACCTGTAATCGCTGTTGGCTGAAGCACTTGGCCTCAGCGCTCAAGCCCCCCCCCCCCCATTGCGCTGCAAGTCAGTCTCGAAGGCAGCGGAACTGCTCGCCCAAATTAATGGATTATGTTATAGGCCAAATAGTAGGGCACTTTCTAGCTGTGATTTACTATAGCAAGCCTCCCTCCTTAAGTGCCCCTTAGCTCCTACGTATCTGTCATTCCCTGAAATTCCTGCATTAACATTTTTCTCCAGTGTATTTTTCTTTATTTTTGTGCAATCGTTTTTACCTTTCTCACGTCCACCACATTACTTCCCTGGGCCTTATTCCGATCAGACGATCATTTACCAATTAAGCTAGCTCTGCTTTTGAATTCTCCAACAAGCTACTTTTACTAACAATCACAATCAAATACAAATTCAATTAACTTTGAAGCGTGATTTAGTCTCTTTTTGCAGCATTTAAACATGAGGCTGGAGCAATGTCCTCAGAACAGCTGAATGATGGATTATTTTGCTGTATTATGTTCCAAAAAGTGATTTCTTTTATTTGATTTTATTTTTATATCATTGTTGAAAGGCCTGTTTATTCAAACTGCACGTATTCCTAGATCCTTCTGGAAAAAAACATGGGTATGCACAGTAGCTCAACTGAAGGCAGCCAATGAACTACCCAACATGAGACATAAGCAAAACAAACTGATACTTAATAAGAGTTATTGAACTGAGTCAATCAAATAGGTAAAACCAAAAACTGTATAGTCATTTCAAAATACGCAGACATACAGTGAGACAAAACTGCATTTTCCTGTAGCTTTACCTGGAACAGGACAAAACACATAAGACAATAATAAATTGAACATAGATACAGGCCCCAGGTTAAGAACGTCTAATTTACAGACAACTCATACTTACTAACAGGCTGCCATAAGGTTAATCATGTTAAAAATTCAGGTTAAACACAATGGTTCGTAATAACGAGCGCATGCAGTGCTTTATGACTCTCGTGAAAACATTGTGAGGCTTCAGGAGTTTGTCGATACAGAACATTCAATTCTTTTATTATTACTCATTATTATTGTTATTATTATTTTATAGTATGTATTGTATTCTTTTTTGTCCAACTTATAAATTCATCTTAAAGACAGACTTAGGGAAGGGATCTCATTCGTAACCTGGGTTCTGCCTGTACGCCGTACACAGTGCAGTGAGTAACAAAACAGCCAGAGGAGCCCTGGTCACTGAATTACGGCTGTGCAGTGGATGTGATTGTATGTGCGCAATTCTATACAGAGATAAACGGCTTACACTCAAAGAATATAATAAAAACAAGGAATACGTTTTAAAGGATTCAAAAGCTTTATTGTCATTTGTACACAAATATCAATGACAGAATAATGAGCAATAACACGTGTACAATATATATGCGATATATACAATATACAATCAATATACAATAACAGACATTACACAAGTAGGACATTACTGACATTATGCAGATATAGAAAGATTGACAATTATTTAAAATGAATTCAACTCTTACAATCCTTGTCATAAATAGATGTAGAAAACCAGTACTGCAATAGTTGGGGCGACAGAGAGCTTGGCGATTTGTGTGAAACTTATCGATTTTTTTTTCGTGCGTGAAAAATGGCTGAATCACCTGCTGCTGTCAACTTGAAGGCTCACACGGGCGAGGTGACAACAGGTCCGACAGGAAGAGGAATGACTGTACCCCTGCTTTCTTATCAGTGGTGACAGTGGTAAACAAGCATAAACAAGCAGAATCTGGCACAAAAACACTCGGACTATAATGCTTCACAAAGGAAAGTTGGTGGCTTATTTTCTTTTCCTTTTTTTTTCTTTTTTACTTCTGGGGCACTGTCATTAAATCTGGGATTGCTGCTTTCAGAAACTTTTAAAGGAAAATTTACAGCCAGACACCAAAGGCACGGCTTCCAGGTATTTCTGAATTACCCACAATCCGAGGGGCCAGTGCTGAACAGCCGCGGGCCGTGTGTTGCTCTGCTTGGCCCCATGGCCCTGCACCGGGGGCCAAAGCCAATGAGACGGGGGGGGGGGGGGGGTTGCCTTTCCGCGGACCCTACAGCCAAACCGGCGGGACGGGACAGTGGGCCCCCTCTTGCCCCCATCCTGCCCCAAGGGGGTGACAGTGACTTGGACCTTATGCAGACCATTGATAGGCCGTTGAAATCATTGCTTCCTTCCTGCCCTGCGTTTATTGCAAGTGGCTAAGGGAGGTCGAGTGTGGGGTTGGGTGGGGTTGGGGTGCAATTATTAGGTGTTTCTTTCACATAATGAAGTTAGGAAGCTTTAAAAAGAATAGGGAGATGTTTAACTGATAGATGGTTGTAATCTGATGGCTTGTTTTGCCGCTGTCATATAAGTTCCGGATATTTCCGGAGGGCAGGAGGACTGTGGCCTTTCCAGTGTGAATCTTGGGACGCCACAGATCCATCCCCCATCCTTCTGGATTATTACTGCGGATCTAGTGTTTCCTGCCCCATTTCGCCGTTGTGTCCCAGCCAGCACGATGGCAGCCATCGTCCTGCGATTCCCAGCCCAGGGTCACACTGAGGCATGCATGTGCACTCATACCTGCTGCCGCACCCCCTCCGGCAGCGCAACCGTTAACGTGCAGCAGAACACGTTGTGTTTCTGCGAGCCGGGTTGTCATGAATTGCGGGCACGGTGTTTTCTGCAATCTGGCACGGCAGTAAAAGACAAATACCTTCATGCTTATGGAAAAAAGGTCAAGTGAGCATTACGACATCACATTATTATTATTTTTGCCGTTGTTCTGCCTTTAGAATGTAATTTGTAGGTTGCTGGCACACGGATACACGCGTCTCTCTGTAATTTGAAATTAGCTGTAAAAATGTAAACCTTTGCATGCTAATCACAGGTTGGAGTCCGGGAGGAAACTGCACTATTTTCCAACATGACTTGAGCTTTCCAGAGCTCAGCATCTTCTGGGACCTCTCAGCCCACTTAACCCATTTTAGGCTCTTTTAATCCACACTGACTAAAGTCTAGAAATGTCACGTTGAGCGAAAGGGGAGAACTGAATGGCTAATAGGCTATTAAAAGAGCCCCCCACTTTGGGATCTGCGGCGTTCTGATGCTGCCAGCAGTTGGCTGCGACCGCTGGGACCGGCTGTGTTTCTGCAGGGTTTAGCCATGACCTTCAGGCCTGATGCCACCTCCTCCAATGTCCTCCATGTGCCGCCGTCTCACCCGGCTTCCGGGGCCCAGGTTATCGGTGGGTCCGGCCAACGGAGTCCAGCCAAGACCCCTGGCTGGTGTCCTCTGAAAGGCCTTTTCACTGGCTGGGGAGGAAGGAGATGAGTTCTGTGCGGGAAGGGGGTGGCAGGGGTTTGATGGTCAGGTACGTTAATTGAGGGTTTCTTGGAGGGAGCTGTTGGCGTGGGAACAGGGGACAGGCAGCCTCAGAGAGTGAGTGGGATTCCATGGCCGGGGGGCCTGAACAAAACACTTATCCTGCACCCCCACCCTGGTCCCTGGCTTGCATACGTGTGCCACTGTGAATATGCATTTATTCTATACAGTTTTCTTTATATAGCTCAGGGCTGTCATGCTTTTCTTTGCTCCTTTATGTCTTCAACTTGTGCAGGGAAAGTTATGCGGAAATTCTTAACAAGTACTTACATTTCCTTTGTGTTTTTTTTTTTTGAAGAAAGTGGATCTAGGGAAAGTGATTGGTTGGACATACCAAGCATTTATCAGTATTTGAGGATATTTACACAGCCAACCCTAACACTTACACTTGGCTCATTGTTTACATGTACATCACAGTCTGCAGTAATGTTCATGGTGCACGATAACCTCAAATTACAACCCAGGAGCTGGCTGCAGGTGCTTTTTGTTCTCCTGTGCCAGTAGCTGCTCAGCAGAAAAGAACACTGGCAGTGCTACAGTTTATGGCTGGTATTTATATAATGGATTCCAGGAAAAATGTTAGTGAAGATGCACCAGTCGGGGGTCTCCAATCCAGAGTGCTCTGAGGTCTTTGCTGAGATGTGTTGGTGTCAGATCCTAAAGTTTGCATTGAAAACGCAGATTATGCAATACTAAGATGACGGAAGAGGCAAATCGGTGTCCTACAGCGTAGACAGTGATGCGGGGAAAGATACCGTGGGTGACGTTGGCAAGTAAATGTGGCTTTCATTCAAATTCTCCTCTCACTGAGATTTCTCACGCCTCAGGCCTTTATTATCGGGTGAATTTCACATCTTCACCCGGAACACGACAGTACGGCAGAGCGGTAAAGCGGCAAAGTTCAGACAGCCTGGGCTGCTAGGCAGGAGGTCAGGGGTCAAAATGAGGACCGCGAGAACAGCGCTTAGCCCTGATTGCCCCACTCAGACAGAGCAATATAGATGAGGTGCAAATTAAGCTCGAGGAAAGAGGTAGGAGAGGCAATAAGGGGATATGAGATTCAGAGCAAAATCGCTGCAGTTTTTATGGCAGGAAATGTTCAAGGAGCACGATCCCAGAGAAGCAGGAATGCTTATCAATGCGCATCATTAACGGCATCATCCAGCGAGGCTCAAGCTGTTGGCTAACCCTTCAGCTGCCAGGGAAAAGCTGCGCGGTTCCTTGCTACTGGATTTGCCGAGAGGGATGCAAGCCTTCAAGATCCACCCATATCGGTCACGGGGGTTTGCCTTTAACACGTCGGTTTTAATCTGCGTCTTAGCCTACTTTGGGTTCTCCTCCATTTTTTTGCCCCAAGTGGAAAACAAACGTCCGTCGTCACCGGTCGGAAGCGTCTCGTTCGCGCTCTCGAGTCACGCCTCGCGTCTGTAATTATGGCACCAAGCTTCAAGCTTCAAGCTTCTTCCACCCCATTTATAATGCAAAGAAGCTCTTGTTTTTTTTTTTTAATTTTCCGAGGGCCATACCACAACGCTGAGTAATGCGTCCCGGCGAACGCACAGCCTCGCTCGGCCCCGCCGAGATTTACGGCAGCTCCTGGCAGATTTACGGCCCTGCGCGGGGAGCTCCGAGCATGTTGTTAGAAGCGTCTCTGCCTGCACTTTCTGACAGATGACAAGACACCGGTGATTACGAGTCGCCGTGCATAAATCAGGCCCTTTATTGTGCACTATGGTGACATCCTCCCCAGAATAACCATTTGAACGGATGGTACAACCGGCCCTACAACACTTTCTCAGTGTTTGTGAATCTGCAGGCCAGAGCCCCACTAATAAGCGGTTGTTAGTCGGTTGGTATTAGAGGTCTGGACCGTATTTTATAGATACATATTTCCACAGGGGTAATTAGGTTAATAAGTAAGCAGAGAGACTCGGGGTCCAGTTAGCCGGTCCTGACTTCTCAGGTTCCATGTTAGTGCGTGTTTTCTGAGCTCAGGCCCGCTCCGTCTCTCCCCATTGGTCGGGTTATCGACAAAGCAGGCATCGTCACGCATAACTTCTTTTAAAAGGTTCGACAATTTCTAAATATTTCATGCTTGGATTTTTCCCCCCGACGCGCAAACTCACTTGTGCTGTATAAATGCACTTTGTTCCCTCTTTCATCCTAATTGCTCATATAACCAGCAAAGCCAAAATAAAAACCCAGAAGGACATTCCACTGCTCCGCAGTTTGGGATCAGTAAGCATTTGCAACCTGATTTTGCTAAATTGCAAAACGACTACATTGTTACCCAAAAGCCTCTGCCAGTGGCAGGTATGGTACTGTAGATATCGAGGTACGGCTTGGTGAACAAGTGAGTTGATTTTCCTGTTTTTGTGCATTTCTCCCGCTGGTTTCGATTTTCTTACCGAGCACAGAGAGAAACACGCGAGAATCGTCAGGAGGAAGGTGAAAATATCGGGTGTTTTACTGGACAGACGTGGCAGTGAGAGTAAGGGATGAACAATTCTGACGGAATGTTCCAAATGAAGACACTGCCTAGTCGGGTGTACGGGAGTGAGGCAGCATGTGACACCCACTATGTGACATCCTTTATGTGACACTATGTGACATCCTCTATTGTGACATGTGCTATGTGACGTCCACTATGAGATGCTCACTATGTGACGCCCACTATGAGACGTCCTTTATGTGACACTATGTGACATCCTCTATTGTGACATCCGCTATGTGACGCCCACTATGAGACGTCCTTTATGACACTTACTATGTGACATCCTCTATTGTGACATCCGCTATGTGACATGCGCTATGTGACGCCCACTATGAGACGTCCTTTATGTGACACTATGTGACATCCTCTATTGTGACATCCGCTATGTGACGCCCACTATGAGACGTCCTTTATGACACTTACTATGTGACATCCTCTATTGTGACATCCGCTATGTGACATGCGCTATGTGACGTCCACTATGAGACGCTCACTATGTGACACCCACTATGAGACGTCCTTTATGTGACACTTACTGTGTGACATCCTCTATTGTGACGTCCACTATGAGACGCCCACTCTGTGACGCCCACTATATGACGCCCATTATGTGACGCCCACTCTGTGACGCCCGCTATGTGACGCCCGCTATGTGACGCCCACTCTGACGCCCACTATATGACGCCCATTATGTGACGTCCCCTATGTGACGCCCACCCTGTGACACCCATTATGTGACGTTCACTATGTGACGTTCAGTATGTGACGCCCATTATGTGACACTCTGTGACATCCTCTACATGACACCTGCTATGCATGGCTTGCATCAGGTGATAATCACTGACATCAGAGGCTCAGTCTTCTGTCCTTCTCACAGGTCAAGCTACCAGACCATAAAGCTCACGATCATGCAGGACCCTCTCTCTACATCTTATCTTCCCATCTAATTTAATTTGTATCATTTGACAAGGGCAGCTGGGCGCGCTCACTGGCGTGGATGTGCACGTCCTGTCCCATCCAGCCTGCCGTGACTCAGCCGCATCCGACACGTAGTGACTACAACAAATTGCACTGCATCACTGGGACATGACGCACTTAGACTTTAACTTTTATGTGCATCTGCTGGTTTTCACTAAGCTAAAAACTTCAATACGTTGGATCAGTCCATAATGCATAACTGCTCTGACTAACTAAATGATTCAGTGGTTATACCATGTCAATGATGTAATGGCATCAATTAAATTGATTCCAATACATATAGTCAATAGCTAACATAAAAAGTCTTTATTCTCCCAAGAACATGCATTCATCGATACAATTCTACAACTGTTCTGGTGCTCCCTATATGTTTTCGCCAAGTTATATGTTCCCAAACTTCTGTATTTATTGACTGTCTGACTTGCTCCAGGCTGCGATGGCAAACAGGAGCACATGGCTTTTGGAGGGGAGGAAGGAACGTGCACTTCCTGTTGGGAGAGGAGTGGAGATTGGTGTAGGAAAAGCAGCAGGCAGGAACATGAATAAAAGATGGCCATTTTGGCATCAGCATGGGCACAGATTCAAATGAAACAGGCGTTGGGTCACAGAAGGGCTACAGCTTTGGGTTGTGCTGGTGGGGGTTCAAGGCTTTTCATTTGTGGGCTCCATTTTGGAACCTTAACTCCCTTCAATCTTACATCAACGTCACTTGATGTATGGACTCATTTTTAGAAACAACACCTTTGCAGTAAAAACTACAAAAATATGATTATGGAACTGGATGGTGTGGTGGCACAGTGGTTATCACTGTTGTCTCACACCTCTGGAGGGTTTGAGTCTCTGCCGCCAGCTCCACATGTGTGGAGTTTGCATGTTCTCCCCAAGTCCTGTCCTTAATTTCCCCTCTCCAAAAACATGCTAAGGTGTATTGGAGTTGCCAAGTTATCTGTAGGTAAGTAGGTGTGTGTGTGTGTGGAGGGGGGAGGGGTTATGTACATTGTATAGACAAGTATTGGAACACCTGGCCATTACACCTACAGGAACTTTTATGACATCCCATTCTAAAATCAATAGGCATAAGTCAAGTTCTTCCATACTCACCCAACCATGTCTTTATGGACCTTGCTTTATGCACTGAGGCACAGTCATGCTGGAACAGAAGAGCTCCAGCCCCAAACAGTTCACACAAAGTTGGAAGTATAGAGGTGTTCAAAATGTCTTGATATGCTGAAGCATTACGAGTTCCCTTCACTGGAAATAAGGAGCCCAGCCCAACCCCTGAGAAACCCCACACCATTATCCCTCCTCCATCGAACTGTACAGTTGGCACAATGCAGTCAGGCAGGTAACATCTTCCTGGCATCTGCCAAATCAGACTGCCAGACAGAGAAACGTGATTCGTCACTGCACAGAACACGTTTCCACTGCTCCAGAGTCCAATGTAATGCTTGGCAATTGCACTTGGTGATGTAAGGCTTGCATGCAGCTGCTCAGCCATGGAAGTCCATTCCATGACGCTCCCAGCGCACAGTTTTGTGCTGGGCTTAATGCCAGAGGAAGTTAGTAACTCTGCAGATATTGGGTCAACAGAGTATTTCATGCAACATGCACCTCTGCAGTTTCTGTTGTTCCTAATACCATTTTGCCCCAAGTATTACACCAATACTATTGTCCATACAGTGTATATATTACATTGTATGGTCCCCACAATGTGATAAAAACCAGTTACTGTGACAGGAGAAACTCAGTTTTATGAAAATATTTCACTGCAATGAAAAAACTAAAAATGCCAAAAGTCTTGTATTTTGTTTGGTTACTTATAGTTAACATCAGGGCTGGGTTGTGGTTAAGATCGTCATGTTATGATTAGAGTTTTCCCCATAGAAGTGAATGGGGAGTCCCCACAAAGATATAATTAGAAACCTGTGTGTGTGTGTGTGTGTGTGTACCCTATCTTGTGCCAGTTGACCCTGCATAGGACATGCAAGTACGGTAAATGTGTGGATTGTGGAACTTCATAGCAATGCTGGCTATTCAGCTAAGCTAACTGCCACAATCTTCACCACATTTCCTCTTGAATAAAACTACAATTGAAAAACCCACATATATTTATTTTGCACATTTTTCTCTGTGAGATTACATTTATACATTTAATACAAAAGTGACATGAAATGCAGTCTGAGTGCAAACATTGGTGTTCACATTTGCACAGATTAAAAGGAATCTTGTACGAGGTACGTTCAGTATAAATCCCTCCGCCATAATGAAGCATGACCAGAGTAACAGCACACCAGGTTTTCATTCTACTCAGCCTGAAGTGGCTGCAAAACTCCCCCATAACAACAGGAACATGTACAGTCAAACATGGGAGTTGGTTCTCTGTTCCCAAGTTGCATTTAAACGTCTGTCGGATTTAATTCACTACAAAAAAGGGCAACATTTCACCTATTCAGCAAAACTAGTTACAAAAAAATATCCCCATATGGACAGGTTTGCTTTACACAAAAGCCACTTCAAAATAATTCAGCTCATGGCTCATAGACCATTATCTCCCACACAGTTTGCCAAAGCTTTTGCAGACTTGTATTTATATATCTTAGATTCCATATATTTTTTTGTTGATCACTCTTTCTTTTGGCAGAAGTTTGCCATGGCCATAACGATTTACCATCTGCTGATCGCCTCCATTCAGGTGTCACATCTTACCTGCAGTATACCTGCTCATCTCTGGGAATCATCTTATTAAGAACTGATCCAAAAGCCTTTTGTACTCTCGGTGGAGTCCGACCGCATTCAGCTGGATGGCAGTAAGGCCTCTCATCTGAAGAGTAGTGGTAAGTAAACACATAACGCAGATGTAAACCAGGGGACTGTGATGCTCAGCCCGGGGATGCTGTCATACTCTTACTGTGAGACTGAATTCGTATTAAACGTTGTGCCTGTGTTGCAGTTTTTCCTTCGTTTGTTAATATGTTGACTCTGTTCTTCATTCACTGTGAAGATTCAGGTCTCGGTTAAGCTGATGCAGAGACTGGAGCAGGGGGAAGGGAGCGAGTGTATGGCTTTGAAGGCACAGCCGTGAGACCGCCAGTCGTCAGGGCGAAAAGCAGTAAATCGATGCAGGAGCTGTCGGCACACGTCCGTAGCCTTCACCACCCGACGCGCCCCCCCCCCCCCCCCCCCCCCCCCCCCCCCCTTCCCCTCCCCTCCCTCCCCCCCCCCCCCCCCCCCCCCCCCTCGCCCCGTCCCCCCCCCCCGCGTTCTCGCCTTTC
>JAOYFF010000100.1:1746447-1763703 GCA_025773925.1 Cryptomyrus ogoouensis | reverse complement strand
CCCCCCCCCCTCTGCCCCAGGCAGGTCGTGGGGGGAGACCAAGCACCCTGAGGTGGGGGTGAGTCATATTGGTGTCATACTTTCACCGTCCTCCCAGCTGCGTGTACGACACGGGGAACCGCTACTCTGATGGCGTCTGCAATGACCATGAAACAGCGCTGCCATCTTATCAATGGCCTCTTCAATTATCACCAACTATGAAATTACTGGGAGGACACGTGTAGCTAGACACGGTGATAAAAGGTGACATTCTCTCCATTTGGCCACAGCACTATAGACACGGAGGGGGGGGGGGTGATGGAAATGCGAGAACATTACGGACTGGCCAGGGACACTCCACATGTTGAACTTGTGTCATAAAGTGTTTATACAGCTGGACCTCTGAGCCCAAAGCAGCTGACAGCTTCCAGTAGTCCTAGTCAGTAATATTCTACTTCCATTTGTATTACAGTATTAGCATTAGCGCAATCAGATTTCAATTCATGAATTCATATCAGTTCCACTGAACTGAACCAAACCTTTGGTATCTATCTGAAACCCCATCTTTTATCCATGTATCAGAATGTCCTTCACTAGGAAGAACAGTGTATTAAATGAATAGGGGTGCATCTGATTAATGCACCGTATCTGCCATCAGCGTTCGTTTCGCTGTGCTCCATAAAACCAGCCCTGCATAAGTGTATTTGTGGCAAGGTAACTGTCTCCTATGCTGTATAAGGTGAAAAAGAAAATAGAACATACCTCAACTTTACAGACTTTACAGCAAAGCCACATTACTTATAATGCATTATAGATACCTTTATAATGCATTATAATGCTCAGTATAGGAATTAATAAAGCATTACATCATCTTGGCAGTCATATGGCATTGTAATGTTGACTATAATACTTCATAAGCGTTGATGAAGCTTTCATCTATAATGCACTATAGGTACCTTCATAATTCATTATAATGGTTGGTATAAACATTATGGATGCTCTGTACTGCATTACATGTATAATGCATTAAAGATGACAGCTTCATAAAGCATTCATAATGCATAATAATAAACATGGCTATTATTATGCTTTATGAATGTATTATATGTTATGAATGTGTTCATGGATTCTTACAGACATGCCATTCATAGAAAATGTTACCAAATCTACTTTAGTAGTATGTGTCATGACTATACCACATGTAGGGCTGACACTTTCGATTATATCAATAATCGAGTAATCTACAGATTAATCTGATGATTTATCGTGTAATCGTTATATATAACAGGGGTGTCCTTAGGCCTATTTTTTGGGGGGGGTTAGCCCCTCTAAAATGTACACTAATTAGTTTAAATAATGTGGGCCATTTCCATCAGATCCCCCAATAAATGCTGAACCCTCCTTTCATAAATCTCTAGTGACTCTCCTGGTATATTATATAATGTAATATAATATAATATATTTGGTGCAAATCAGGAACCAACCATACATCTTAAATGTAATGTTTTTGGACAGTATAAGGAAATTGGCGTTTTCGGTGAAAAGGCATGCATACACAGGGTGAACATGCAAACTCACAGCGCTAAACAGTGCAAGACTGTACCGCTATGCGGATACGATGTGCGATGTTAATATCAACATGGTATTTCATGCATATGCAATCGTCACATTGCAAGGTCTGTTGCCCTAGAACATTTTTACTTACTCACAGGAAACCGGACTTTGCAAGCTCATTTTAATGACGGTTCCTTTTCAACATTATCTAGCATAGGTATTAAAGAGTAAAGCTTACCGTGATAATCATTTTCATCCTTGCTATAGGACTGGTTCATACTGTGTGGCGCGTTTGTGAGAACTTCAACAAAAATGAGTGAAAATGAGGAGCAAACAAGAACTAGTCGTGGAAAAACATCCGTATTCCACTGTATGGAAATATTATGTATTCCATAGGGACAGTATCAGTTCCGGGACTTTTTCTGCCCAGTTGCTGTTCTGGAGGAACAAAGACACTGGGCTCAAGCGATCGGACGGACCTGCGAGCCGCGTATAGGCTAAGCCTGTTTTCCTATACGGAGCAATCGTGGTCCAATGTGTGTGAGATAGAAACTCTCTGATTAACATTCTATGGCGTCGTTGTAGAATTCTAAACATGAGATCACAGGCCCACCGGGAATTCCCCGGGTCTCCTGACTGGCCACTCCGGTCATGGGCAGTATTCATTCAGCAAAATCAAGTCACTTGTCGTCACTGCTTTGTGTCCGATGGCACAACTCAGGGCAATACCACCAACTTATTTGACATACTCTACTGGGGGATAATACATTCTTTTTGTCTATATAGCTAGTATCGTTCAGCCCTACTCAAAGCATAGGCCTATGTCGCCTGTAGGGTGCGCCGGTGTTCTGGCGAGTTGAGCTGCCTATCGATACGTGCTATCGAGCCTTTCTGCGCATGTGCAGTTCCACCGTCTGGGGATTAGGGTTAGGTTTTAGGGGTTAGGGTTAGGGTAAGGATTAGGGCTATCGATTAGCACTTCGGTAGCCACACAAAGTAGTTCAACTCATCAGAACAAGCGGCCCTGTGCCTACCAATATGAGACATGACCCCTTTCTCAGTGTCATAGTCTGAATGGTGGTACTTATGTTAACTTAAAGTACTTATAGTACTGCTTCATCACAGCAGACTTACAAAGTAAACAAAGTTATGATAAGTTATAATAACATACAAAGTAAACAAAATTATGGTCCAATAATAACAAATCAACATGCATGTTTTTTTCCAAATGTATAACAACTACCAAAAAGGAACTGTTACACACTTACCCTTTCCTGTGCTGTGCATTTAACATTACTTAAATGTTACAAACTTAGGCTGGGTAGATGAGACTGTACAACATCGGACATCATTCCGCGCGGAATCGCTTGCGATTACATGCGTTCGTCCTCTGTAATACTAAATTTCTCTTTTAATGTAAAGTATATAAAACCAGAGAGATGCGATTAGCCGGAGGGCGCTCAGCGGTAAAAATTTTACATTATAAGGGCGCGTGTCATAATAATATCTGTTAATCACAGGGTCGGGTGACGAACGATGACGACACCCAATTTATGATTGTCTTGAATGTTAAAGGTGCTTTCTTGTATGTATTTATGCATCTCTATGGTGAACATATTTTACGTTGGGGGGGTGGGGGAGTGATAATTCAAAATGTTCTTTAATTTTTATAATTAAGATAATACACAGTTGCGGTTTTATCCCCGAAAAAAGGAGATTCGTCAGCCACAATTTCACTGCTCCTCCTCAAATGTCCCAGTACTCAACGCAAGTTGGAAGAGTTACTACAGTATTATTTTTAGCATATTGAATAACTATATTATAATCTAAACCAATATTTCCTTTAGACTGCTGCAAACCTACAATCTTTCTTCTACAGTAAAAACATCCTTTCTGTCATGGTCCTACAATGACATAACACATTCCCACGTAATGAAATAAGATTCCTAAAAGCAGAAAACATGACATGTGGGAGAAGGTTGCTGGAACGTCGGAAAATTAAATCACTGTCTTCCTACGGACTTTTCCAAGCTAATCGCAACGCTCAAGGCTAACGCTGTATCCCTACGTTACTATTTACCGAGTCTAACATTAGCTTTGGCTGGCGGTATACAATTAAAACTTACGTGTCTTTTAACTGAGGGAAAATATTACTGGACCTTCAGGTCATTGATTTATGCTCCGGCTGACACCGCAGCAAATGCCTCCGTCTGTCAAACCTAAGGTGCTAAGACAGGTCCTGTACTTAATCCACGAATCAGTCCAGGAATGCGCGCCTGAGTCCAGTGTCTCCGCCCATCGCAAGGGTTCCCATATAACTTTTTAAAAACACCCCCGGCTTTGAACATCGACTTGTTTAGTAAGGCAATAACAAAATGCCCCGATTTAATGATCCGGCTGAACATATGTAGGGTACATCTTAAATTTTCAGTAACTACTAACAATAGATGTGCAATAGATATGTTTTTTTATACCTGGTGCAATGCAAGTCCAGAGGAAAACATTTGCTTTCTTTTGCATTCTCATTGTGACGAGGTCAAGTACTGTACCACCAAGTCTAGGTAAGCTTTTTGGATATTGCAAATTTTGGTGTTTAAAATCGTTCTTCTTCTTCCAAAGAGCAGAATGCTGCTTTGAAGTCACATTCCAGCTTGTTGGAGACCATAATTATGCACAGTAGTCATTACTGGACCGTAAGTCTTATACAGTGGTCAAGGTTAGCAGTCTACAGTGTGTGTTTCCCACACAAATCCTGGTGAGAAACAGGCTGTTTCTCTCCACACATGGTACGGCGGAGAACAGATGCAGGACATTCGCATGTCCAGCACAGTAATAAATCAACCGATAAACAAAACAGTGGTCATTAACAAGCACGCTATTACGTATGAAGTTTCAGTGAGTGTACACAGTGACCCCGCTTGTTCATTACGTGACGAGGTCCCTGCAGTCATTCACAAAGGAAGTCTTAGCAAGTCCTGTCTGCCACCGAAATAGCATCGGCAGTTTGGCCTCTGCAACAGTTATGTGGTTGGTTAAAGTGCTGATTCAACAAGTGGCATGTATAGGAAACTGAAAACCATATGTTTCCATTTGATATATACATATTTTTAAAAAAAAAATATGAGGTAAGGGGAGATAAATTTGTAGTTCGGTGCCTCTGGGGAATTCAGTTTAGAATAGAATAGAATGCCTATTAGATAATTCATACATTGTGGCCTTATATATCGCGATTTTACATAGATTCTGTACTGTGTACAAGACAGCTTCAAAGTATTGCTCTACTTTTACATTTTCTTAAACTTGGGAACTGAGGTTGGTACGTGTTACGTCTAGTAAATCAGGAGAGACCTCTAGTGGCTGACTCCTAGATTACCAATTCCATTTGAAAAATCATAGTACAGTATACAGTACGAGATGACGATTTTGTCCCTAACGTTGTCGGGGGCGGTACGGTGACTCAGTAGGTAGCAGTCTGCCCGCACACCTACAGGGCTGGGGGTTTGATTCCTGCTTTCAGGTCTATGTGGAGTTTGCATGCTTTCGCTTCCTTTAGGTACTCCCGTTTACTCCTGCAGTCCAAAAACATGCGATTGGTGAATCAATATCTCTAGGCTGTCGTCAGTGATTGCGTATGTCACAGTGTGCCCTGCGATGCACTGCGATTCCATTCTGGGTTAATTTCCCCTGCCTTGTGCCCTGTGCTCCCTTATGGCCTGTGAGCTCCAACTTTTCTGTGTCCCACCACTGAAAAAGCACAGAAACGTTTTCTTAAAATTGAATTATGTGTCATGCTTTATGTTTTAACTTAATGCAGCAAAATTATGAAGGGAAATGGTGTATTAATGATTAGCATAACCTGAGAGAACTCTAGTAACTTCTATATCTTTTATGAAACACTAATGGTGTCGATTGTAGAAGTTGTTTTAGGCGAAACTTGTAAAAATTACCACAAGAGGGCAGAAATCACTTCATCCACTTTCAAAGTACAATTTTCTAGGCTGTCTACAAACAAAAACACAAAAAAATTGTATTTAATTGGCATGATATTCTCATCATGTCCTGCTGTCACACCTGCCTGACCCTCCGGTCTCCTCCGTAATGTGGCATTTATTACCCCTCTTTCGTCCATGTATTTAAGTACTTGTTTGTCTCATCATCACTAGTCTGGTCTTTAATGTCGCTCCTTTTGCCAGCCTGTGTCCTTCCACGTTGTAGTCCTCTTGTTTTGATCCCTCATGGTCCTGTTTCTTTCCAGTCCCTGTTTGTTTTGTTTTTACTTCAATAAAACCCCTTTTTGTGTGCCCTTGAGTCCTTTGTCCCTTATATTGTGACAGAATGACCAGACTCCCAAAAGATCCCAGGGGCCTATCCCTCCGCTTCAGCTTCCACGCCTCCCTGCACCTGGCAGACCAGATACCTGGAGTGCCTCGGATCCTGGGACCAAAGGGGTTACCAACGTCATGGGGACAGCCCCGCTTCCAATCAGAGGACTTTATCACCCTCCTGAAGGCCCATCAGAAGTGGAGGAGTATTGCCACAGTCTGGAGGATCCCTGAGGCCGTAGCTCTTAGGTGTTAGCGAGACTCTCCCCAGACATGGATCCCTAGGAAGCAGAGACAATCCGGTGCTGGCAGAAGTGCAGGGAATAGTCAAACACGAGAACATTCAGCCTGCCACCTCTTTGCCGCCTGATGCTGGTCAGCGCACCGCTTCTCAAGAGCCTGCTGCGGTCCGGCCACCCGCCATTTCTCCAGAGCCCTCTGCTTCCCCGTGAGGGGAATTCGCCCTGGCCACCGGCTCCCAGCAATTCACCGCAGATTCACCCACCAGCTCCCTGTAGTTCATCGTAGATTTGCCAGCTGGCTTCCCAAAGTTCGGCACAGATCCACCTACTGTCTCCTTGTAGCTCGATGTAGCCCCTCCTGCTATTTCCCATCACAGGAGGAAGACGCAAAGGAAGTTAGCAGTGCCCATGGTTATTGCCCTGCCCAACCTGGTGACTCCAGAGTCCACCCAGGAGAGGTCGCCACCACACCCCCAGATCTTGACCCCAATGAGACCACCACCGTGCCTCTAGAGTTCTCTCTTTACTTCTGCGGAGTCTCCGAAGCCCGTGTTTGAACCCCTTTTTCATCTCTGTTGTGTCACTGAAGCCCATCTTCATCTCTTTTGTGTCTCCGAAGCCTGTCCTCACCTCTGCTGTGCTCCCAGAGCCCATCTTTGCCTCTGCTGTGCCCCCAGTACACGTCCATTTTCAATTAGCCCACGCCCCAGACTCCCGGCCCAAGAGGAGCCCCTGTGCCCTGCTCTCCTCCAGGTGTTCTGGGTTTGCCCCACTCACCTCCAAGTGTCCCAGCTTCACCCCACCCACCTCATCTCCTGTTATCACGACGCCTGACTCTCCGGTCACTGCCAAACCAGATTTGAGTGATCTGGAGGACTTAGAGGAAGACCCTCTGGGCCTTGCCTTGAGCCCCACTCCGTGGGCCTCCACCTCAGCCTAGGTCCTAAGCAGCCATTGGTGACAGCTGAGGTTCAAGAGAGGGGCTGGCTGAGTCTCTGTCTCTGTCTCCATCTTGCCCAATGTTGCCCAACCAGGCGACTCTCCTGCTTCGGCCTTAAGGAGACAAGTGCTCTCCAGCTCCTGTCCAGCAGTCCCCTTGGCGTCCTCCGGCCCTGCTGGCTCTCCAGGGCTCTCAGGGCCTGTGGTCTGTACGAGCTCCACCTTGCCAGTGAACAGGCCTAGGAGGATTGGCGTCTCAGGGTCGTCACCCAGCTTCCCAATGTCCGGAAGACTCCCCAGACAGTCTCCATTTTCATTCATCGCACCTCAGTCCCTGTTCCAAAGCTTTGGTTTTCGCCTGGTCTGTGTGGCGAGTGGCTCCCTTATCTGTTCCCACATTTGTCTCAGTTGCCCCTCTACCGTCTGCCATGTTGTGGTTTGGCCTGTTCTGTTTGTCCTTGACTTTCTTCTGCACCCAGGTCCCCATTGATGTCTAGTGTTTGTCCCTGACACCTGGTCATGTCCCGTGTCTGATCTGTTTCGTTTGTGTGGTTTTGTCTGTTGGTCTCTCCTCTTGTCCTTTGTGGGGGGGAGGGGGGGTACTGTCACGTCCTGTCCACCGTGTCTGCCTGACTCTCCTATCTCCTCCCACATGTGGCCTTGATGGGCCACACCTGATGCCTGTTGCCCTGCGTTAGCCCATGTACTTAAGTACCTGTTTGTCTTGTCATAATCAGGCTGGTCATTAACGGTGCTCCACTTGTCAGGCCATGTCCTTTCTCGTTGTAGTCCTCTTGTTTCATCCCTCGTGGTTCTGTTTCTTTCAAGTCCTTTTGTTTCATTTTATTTCAATAAAACCCCTTTTTAAAGCCTGCCGTCGAGTCCTTCGTCCCTCATATTTTGACAATTCCTCTATATATTTTCTACAAGAAGAAAATATATTCAGTTTTACATATATTATATCTTCGGGAAAAAAAATTAATAGGAATGCTTATGTTCCCTCAAATACAGTGTGTTACTTGTGTACAAATCATAGCCTAACATGTTGCTAAATTTTGCATTTGTAATTTTCATATCAGTTACAATATCAAAATTGCATACTTCAACAAAAAAATGTCAATGTCATCATTATATTATATTAGCTAAATATGGTATTTTAAGTTTCAAAAATTTGATAATGTATTCAAATGTATGTTTAAATTCAAATTATTCAAAATCGTACTGCTCCTCCTTTAAAAAAATTGTTTACACTGCACTCTGACAGCACAAGCAACTAGATCTACTTTAAGAAGAGAATGCAATATTCCCCAATGTACAAAACTCTTTCGATAAATCAACTTTCTCCTTTTCAGCGATAAATCTATGGAACAAATTATCAACTGAGCTTATTTTATGTACAAATTTAATATCTTTTGGTAGGTGGATATTGTCAGAGCAAACGTGCACACATTCAGGAGTTGGTGCACATGTGTGCAAGTGGTTTACTATTGTGATCTGTATTTTATATTATTAGGGATGGGATATTAAGGAATTGAAATGTCTGTATGACTTTATGACCTGTATTTTATACATCATTCACACTTTATTCTAATTCATGGTTTCATTTACCTGTTCAGGGACTACGGGCAGAAAATAACAATGTTTGCTAAAACCTGGTACGATTCATCTTTCCTTAATTGTTGTATCAGGTTAATGTTTTATTGTGCACTGTTCTTGTTTAGATAAATAAATACAAAGAAAAGTCAACCTGTTTTTTTATTATTGTGACAAGAGTCGTTCATGCTTTAATTTGGTCAGTGTGCAACAGCATGCAGTTAATTGTCACGATAAAGTGAAACGTGACAGTGATTGTCACGGTTACATTAAAAGTCTATTGATTTCATTTTGTATATTTTAAATTTGATTAGTTGTCCCTATATATATACAGTGAACTGAAGTATGGCGAGTCAAACACGTGTTCCTAGATGAAGGGAAGTTAAACTGTAAAGTCACAGTACAGCTTCGTAGATGATTTACTGATTCGGATTGTGAAATAGTTTCAAACAAGCCAACTAACTAAACATGCATAGTGAATCAAAGTCCAATGCTGTCATTGTCATTTAAACCTTGTTTGTGAGTCAATACTGTACGTATCAGTAGTTTTAAAACCACTTGACCTTTTTTCTCTTCACAATTTTAAAATCCTACGATCTTTGTTCGTTGTTCCGTAATTTCTAAGTAATTCTAATTGAACTCATTTTTTATTTGAAGTCATTTTCTTTAAAACGTGTAATACGTGCAGAAAGTGAAGTCATGACACACACTCGCACGTAAGAAAAAAGAATTTTCGTTAACATTGGAATGTAATCAACACTCCTTGACTGGTCTTGTGATTTTCTTTGCCTTTAAAAGCCTGGTTATTACGTCAAGCACTCCCAACTGGATCGTGTGAATTTCTCGCAGAGCCCAGTCGAGCTTTAAACTAAATTTTTGTAAATGAAGTCGCGAGCAAGTGTCACAGTTCCTTTATTCCTTGGTTTAATTCCAAATCCCCGTACGGCGTGGGAGGGACGTTCGGCGTCTCGGCCCTGATTGGCTGACCGGATTCCCACCACGGATTGTCACTGGCTTACGAGAACCACACAACGATGACCGCTCGTAACTTTTCAGCAAAACCAGAAAGTAATTAAACTGCAGGGAAATAATCATACCGATATCGGAAAATAGAATATGACATTTCGTATTGATTATTTTTCTAGTTCTACATAAAACTGAACAAGGCACGTCACGTGCCGTTTTGGTTAACTGCTCGTTTGTATTATTATTATATGACTTCTGGCTGGAGAGATTTTGGATACTTAATATAAGTCTTCAATTATCATGTTATATGCACCAAATCTTTAAATGAATAGTCGTTCGTGTCCTGATGATGCACCCATTTTCATTGCTCTTTCCCTAAAATGGTCTATAGAAGCCTAAATATATTCTCCAGATCTCTTATCGACCTTCAGAAGGTTGCAGTTTTCCCTGAATCCCGCTAATCTTTCGGGAAGAAGTAGCAGGTGATATTGCGTACACAAAGTATCACAAGATTATGAGTCACTGTGGCATTATGCCAGAACTAGAGGGGAAAAAAATACATTTTCGGGGGGGAGGGTGATATTTTGGCTGATGCCACAATATTACACTACTTTCAATGTAGCATTAATATAACATGTAACCCTAACTAAGCAGGAAACGCTACACCCCGGCTTCCCTTACAAAACTTGATTATACAACATATTGCAACATAACTATTGTAGATCTCTGTGCGGGTCTCTCTTCTTTCTTTAAGAAGCCAGGTTTTAATCGCGGATTCACTTCGATGGTAACTGTTCTTCTGCTGTAGCTGGAATTTTAGACGGGAAACATTGGAAAGCAGGGGAAAAAATGAGCTTCTCCAGCAGACTGCTGACGTTGATACTAGGATTCTGCTTTGAAGGCGGCGGAATATACTAAGCGCCCTAGCGATGGGGTCGCAGCGGCTTCCCTGAAACCGCCGGCGGTGATTGGGCAGCGCAGTTCCCCCCACACTGCTCGCTCGGCGAGCCCTGGTCGTACGCTGGTTGGAGCCGGAGACTCTCGCCTTACAGTTCAATGGAGGAGCGGCCCAGCGAGCTGGCCCACGAAAAGCGCTCCCGCCATGGAGAAGAGAGGAGCCCCGGTCGGCCGAAGAAATCGCTGAAAAATGATTCGAGTCACTGCCAGCAGCAGGAAACGGCGACGAAGAAAACAGGTCGGGTGTTTATATTCGGGGTCTTGTGTCTTCCTTGGACACGTGAAAGCCGCAAATGAACTATCTGCATGGAAGTTGCGCCCGGTGCTTTAGCTAGTTGTGGACGCGTTAGCAGTCGGCTCGCCGCCCGCGGACGGGCATTGACCTTGCGTGCCGGCTCCAGCCCGTTCCTAACTCGGATTTTCCCCGACATCACTGACTGTTTAACGTCAGGGTTTCCCGGATCGCTCGTGTTTAGTAGGCTTCCCAGTAGAGACAGTTTGGGGGGGGAAAAGCAGGAGCTGAAATGTTATTTTAAAAGAAACACGAGCACACGTTTTGCCTCCCCAGCAACACAAGCCGGCTCCGCTGGAATGTTCCTGCTTTTTGGTTTGCATTAGTTGCTATTTCCTGTCCGCCATGATGGAAACAAAAAATGTTACTAACTTGTTTTTAAAAACTGCTTTAATATTTGAAGTGGTTTGGCATTCGCGATGTTAAGTTGGACCAGAGCGTCGTCTACACTCTGCATTATTAAAATGGGCTCCGGCCATGTCGCCGTGTCGTCGGCTCGCCTTTTCGCGACGGGCCTGTTGCTCTCGGCTGGCTAAAGCAGCTAGCCATCGGTGTCCGAGTCTCGGAGGGGGCTGGTTTGTAAAACACTAACTAGATTAATCGATATTCTCCACGTTGTGGTGTTCGGGGGGGTGGGGGGGGCGAATTTAAAAATGCAGATGTTATCAGGAAGTGTTGGCCGTTTGGCTAGTTGCGGTCTCCGCCAACCGGGACCATGACCCATCAAGTTTGTTAGCCTGCCAGACGGTGCAGCCCGGGGGTAGCATACCGTTATTCTAGTCCCCCGCTCAGATACCCTTCCAGACACAGGCCACCCACAACGCCGCGTTTAAGTATCTGTTGCTAGCCGTATTTCATGTCCGCTGGGGACGATGGGTGACGTTGGATTTTAGGAGTGAAAACAGTTGAGGACCGATCTGCCTTTGCCCACTACTTGGCTGGCTTACTTTGCGTCAAATACACGCCTGTCTCGTTTCTTCATCTAGTGACCCACTTAGAAAACTAGTTGGATCTCTGGTGGTACCTAGTAATGTTATATACAAGTGATATTTGGTCATGTACGGATTAAGTTAAGCTGTCCCCAATGACAGCGCTCAAACCACTCCCTATTAGTGGTTGTAACCTAGTTTGCTAACACTAGCAATATAGCTGGCCGTACGGGCTTTCGCCGTTAATCGTGTGTGAAACTGAATTGATGCGTTAACTCGCGGATTTTACGGGGCAGTAGTCAGGAAGGGACGGCTAACCAGGCAACTAGGTTAATATAAGCAAGTGGGATATCTAAGCCGCAGGTCCTGCTGAACTGTGGAATGTGCTGCTCTTGCATTTTGGACGTCACAGCACGAGCCGCGCGTCCGAACTCTAGCCGAAAGGGAGCGTGCTCGTGGCGAGGCGGCGGGCGTCGCGAACTCTCGCGGTTCGGCTCCAGCGTCGGAGGGCTTCGATCGCCGATCGGCGGCCGATTCGCCCATTCGCGAAAAGTCGGTATGAATGAACGCGCCGCCCCCCCCCCCCGCCCGGTCGCACGACGCGTCATATGTGGGGGGGTAAAAATAGGTCGTGAGGGAGACCTACCGACGTATTTTAGAAAGTAGACTCTGGGCGACGAGCGCCAAGTCTTTAATGAGCGCTTCAAAATGTCGAAGGTTGAGAAGCGTGGCCGTGTTGGAGGTCGGTTGAGGCTGGAGTGTTAACGTTTGACGTGTTTATTCATTTCGCGTAAACACCGCAAAGTGCCGGATCACGCAGGTTTTGGTAGTGTGGCGGATGTCGGTGTTTTGAATAGTAAGTCTATTGCGTGCTTCTATTTTAAGACCGTGCGTCTTTCGGGGTTACCAGAGGTATCTGGCAGTTTCTTTTGCGATCTGAACCGCTCAGTGAAATCTCTTGGGTATCTCAGTCGCCTTGTCCTTTTTATGTTTATTGAAACATTTTGTATCTGCAGCTCATAGCCGCAGGAACTGTGTACTCTTCTAATTTGATATAGTGATCGTCTTTTCTTACGTGGCACTGAGTCCTCCTGCCTTACACTGATACATCTTTTCCAGTTTTTCCAGTTATTTTCACTTTTTATACGTTTTTCTTTGTTCCCTTCTATCTTAAAACACCAGTAGCGTGACACACCTTATATGACATAGTGTGGTATGTACAACTAAATGCAATAGATAAATGGGCCAAAGGATAAAGTCTCTGGATATAATAGCAAAACATCCAGTCACAGCTGAGTTCCGTCTTTTGCAATGACTTTCAGAAATATTTGCATGTGAATTATTTTTGGCATGTGGGACCTGGTGACTTTGTTTACTTCCTCTAATCTTTAAATGGCTTTATACCATAATTACCATAAAAGGTGGCTAGTATTGAGTGGCTCCTGTGATGACTTCAGAAGGCATTTCTCAAATCTGGAAACCTCAGTTGCAAATAATAAGAAAATGGAGAACAGATCCAGTCACATTCATGCTGTGATGGTGTGATGTGATTAGTGCTTGTAGAGTTTTCCGTTCCACAACTTTCTTGTAAAACCTGGGGTGGTTAAAGTATGTGATTTATTTATTTGATTATTTATTTGCTCATTTATCTATCTATGTATTTATTTTATAAAGGAGTGATAATTCAGGTATGTGGCTGCCTCGGCTGTCCCTGGCAGGCTTCTACTTCACGTAGTCAGCCTGCTCCAACAATCTCTTGGAAATCTCACCATGTTTCTAGTCGGTGGAGATTCTGAACTGCCATAGCACCTGTAATCTGATTGAACTTCACGTCATGAAAAAAAAGTTATGACATTTTGCCTTTTTTTCTGTTTTCAGGAAATGGAAAACTAAATGGTAACGTTACAGAGAGAAAGAAGATTCTTTCTGCACTCGAGTCAGTTAGCATCACATACCCCATTAATGGTCATGGCTACACACAGCTAGATACAAACTTAAGACTGAAGCATGCTGGGAAGTTCCTTAGCAATCTCCCAGTAGAGGGATGCAAGAGTGTTCCCGGTAATAAAAACAGTATGGACAGCAAGAATGACAAGCCTTCGGATTGTAAAACTCATGAGGGCAAGAAAGAGTTTGTGACGCTCCTGAACGGCGTGGTGGGCCTCACTGGGCTCCTCACTAACGGTTATTCGAGTAAGCCGGCCCCCGACACCGATGGCAGTGGTTCCGAGAGCGGCTGTGGCACCCCTAAGAAACGCAAATCCCAACGCGGCGGCTGCAAGTATGCCGAGGATGTGACTCTGCCGGCAGCCATGCAGCAGGGCAGTGCCTCGCCACCTAAGTTGGAAGTGGACCCCGCTCACCTCAAGTCGGCCGAGAAGCCAGCGGGCTCGCAGGCCGACTCCCCCAGGACCACCCCGAAAGCAGAGCCCCCTGCCTTAACGCGTGCCAGGCCGGTGATGGGCTTGGCGACGGGTGCTTCTTCGGCAGGGGAGCAGGCACGCAAGAACTCGGACGGCAAGGCCGTTGGCTCTGGGAAAAAGCACGAGGACAGGCCTAGTAAGGCCAAACTCGCCACCGCGGTGACTGCAAAAGAGGACTCGTGGACTCTGTTCAAACCGCCGCCTGTGTTTCCCGTGGACAACAGTAGTGCTAAGATTGTCCCCAAGATCAGTTATGCAAGTAAAGTCAAAGAGAACCTTAACAAAACATCCCAGGTTGGATTGGATGCTCCCCTTCTCCCAGTGCCTGGCAGACCACCGCAGGTCCCCATGTCTGCAATGAAAACCATCACCTCGGCCAGCTTTACCAACGGCCCCGTCCCTGGACAAGGGAACCAGTGCTCCCAGTCCGGACCCCTCTTCCCCGCTGCTGCTAGTACTGTTCCACTGGCTCCCTTTCTCCTGGCGGGTGAGAATGTAGCATCATCTTCTGAAAGCAGCAGTGGCGTGTCGGCTGCCCCCTTCACCACAGTGGGCGAGCACAGGAAGCCCAGCCTTTTCGTTTACCCGCTAGGCCCTCCGAATATGCAACCCCCGCTTCCCAGTGGTCGTCAGGCCGAGCCCCCTTCTGTGCTGGGCAATCAGAAAGCCCTGGGAGATATCTTCCAGAACCAGTGGGGACTGTCCTTCATCAACGAGCCTAGTGCTGGTCCCGATGGGACTGCGGGGCGACAGGCTGTGAAGAACCGGGCTGTGGACGTGTCTTTCCAGGGGGACTGCGCTGCTGCCCCTGGCACTCGGGCCTCCATTACCCTTCTGCAGGGTCCGGAGAACCCACCCATGCCAAAGGCTTACGACCCAGATGTGCGGACTAGCCCCCAAACCCTTAGCGTTTTAAAAGCATGCTCCCCTGCAGGCCTAGCCTGCGAGGGCTGGACACAAACGCAGCCACTCGAACTGGATGAGCAGGAAGGTAGGGTGGCCAGTATAGGTGCAATAGTATTTCCTTCGTTGAAAGACGAGGCCCCGCAGGCATGTTCAGCTAGCCCCATGGTGGTTCCTGCCAGAGAGCCGGGTCACTCCAAGGGCTTCGATAGGAGTTGTAGCTGGGACTCCTTCAATCTCAGAGCTGCTGTAACTTATCACACTAAAGGTAACTCTACCCAGCAAACCTGTCTCGTTGGCCTTGAAAATGTGTCTGATTTAACCCATTTGAAGGTCACGCTTGATTGGCATGCCATAAAATGTCCACAACGTGTCTTTCCTGCTCTTCTAATTTCTGAGATCCTGTTTTGATGGAGGTCCCCACTGTCTTCCATTACATTAGGTGCTGTGTACATTGCTAGAATCATCAAAGTCATCTTTGTATGCAGCAGAATGTTAGCACTGGATTATATATATTTTGTACGTGCATAGTAACAGGGCTTGAAACAGAAGAAGTTACAAATGTGCAGCATCGGAAATACCAAAGAACTATCTTTGTAGGAGACCTTGCAAAGATGTAACTTCTACTATATCTTCACTTTAATTTACATGAAAAATTGTGAAATAAGGCACTTTATTAACTGTTTCTATGAACTTTGATTCTACACTATCGATTTTAACTGCAAAATAACGATGGGGAACCTTAATTACACCTGGGATCTCAAAGGTTTATTAAATTGTTGGTGAAATTTTTACATTCCATAACATGGCGACTTTGTTCTTATTTTACAGAAATGGAATATATTTTAAATTTGCAAAAACAAGGTAAGCAAGCATTTACATTTAATCATTGTAATTGAGGGATTGTTTTTTTGAACCCAGTAAAGGTCATTCTCTAGGTTTTAACATATGGGAAGGATATTTTAGGTGACCTTTACCTTATCTTTCTGGCAGTGGGCTCTTCTGTTCGTACATTACATTTATTGTGCAGTTCCATTAAACCGTACGTTAATTACAGCAGCCATGTACTTTCACCCCTTCACATTTGAGAGGGTTAGGGGCAGAAGATGGCCGCGAGTATGTGAATTTGCGAGTAATACTTGATTCCATTATTAAAAATGCTAAGTTAACAGCACTTAAAAGGTCAAAAGTTAATGTGAGAAACGCGAGATTCCACGGTCACAAAGCTAACACATGAGTAAGGCTGCTTGCCGAGACAAAGATGTGCGGAGTACCTGAGCCAAGATGCCTGGATCCAAGGCTTTATTTTAAACCAAAAATAATGTAATAGTATGCACTTACACAGTCAAATATTAAATAACATGAATATTTATATATGATTTTATTTGATCCGAGTCATTTTCAGTACTGTGAACATTTCTGCTTACGTGTCATCCAAAAATATTCCCCTTTAATTGGTCACTGCTAACTCGCAAATAAGCAAAACTGTGAATGTCAAACTTGTGAATCTGGAGGGGTGACTGTACATAAGTCAGAAATACAGTTTCTTTTTTCCATCCATGGTACTTAACTGCCACTGTAAGTTGTTGAATTCTTGAACTTCAGCGCAATCCTTTTTGATTATGGACATCAAGTCATTCCCTTCTTCCCCACAGATCCAAAAAGAGTTGTTCTTTATGACAAGAGCCAAGATGGACCCAATCAGTGAGGTCGGCACAGTCACATGACCTTCACCCGAACACTACCGTGAGACAAGGCTTGTGGGCTGCCTTTGGCTCCTTTTGTCAGACTCCGTAGATTCAAAATTAATCACAATCGTCACTCGCATAGAGGAACTGGAGACGTATCCTGTAATAAAGACAGCAGAGTCGTGAGAGAACACAAGCAGAGAGAGGAAGAGGAGCGAAGGCCGGTGTCGGAGAGGCAGAAAAATCCAGTATACCGGGATGGCCTCCCGTCAGAGACCTGGAGCTGCTGTGGAGCTGTCAAAGGGTGTGTGGCTGCCCACACTTCACCCCGAGCAAAGGGTTCCTCTTATCCTCTGGTACAGACTCCAGTACCCAGGTCTGAAGACTTTGTTAGACTCTTCACCCATGTCTATGGATCGACATAACACCTTATGCTGTGACAGACACTGGGTTCATGGCACTGTGGGGG
>JAOYFF010000100.1:1704688-1721295 GCA_025773925.1 Cryptomyrus ogoouensis | reverse complement strand
GTGTGTGTGTGTGTGTGTGTGTGTGTGTGTGTGTGTGTCTGTGTGTGTGTGTGTGTGCATGCGCGCGCATGTGTCAGAGAGACTGACTGCAGATGCATGCATGCATGTGCACAGATACCTGTCGAACTGTCAACACGCATGCTCATACATGTGCTGGCACCATGTGATGCTGCGAGGTGACTTTGTTTTGTTGTTTTTTTTTTTTTGTCACATCCCCCCCCGCCCCCCACTCAAACTGAGGACACATTTTGTGCAAGCATTCGAAGGCAATGTTGTTTCCCTCCCTTCATAATTGATGACTGTTACCATGCCGACGAAGTGGAGTGAAATGCATTTCTGTGCGGGGGGTTTTCCCACTCCGCAGATTTCCTGGCGATACGTGGTCTGAACCCCACGTCTGATTCCGCTCCTCAGGGCCCAGAGACGCACAGAATTCCCGCTTTCGCAACTCCACTCCAAACCTTCACTTTATACCCTAGTACTTTTTCCATATGCCTGGCTTAGATTTTTCATTGTACTTTTTCAGTTCAAACTGTCATTGAAGAACACAGGCCATTATTTTTTTATAGCTCAATACATGCATAATTTGCCATGCCGTCTGGGAGAAACTCCCAAAATGCTGGATTTCCTCTGCCCATGTACGCAAACCCCCCTCCGGTGAGTTCTGCTTTTCCCGTTTTGTCCGCCCCGGTCTGGGAGCGATCTGCCCCAAGTTCTGGTTTCTACAAGCCGGCGGCAGACTTTCAGGACTGCTGCCGATGCCGTTCTAGCACTCATCTGGTTTAATCCCCAATGTGGGTCTCTCTGCATCTCATTGGGTCCTGACCTAGATGATTGCTCATTATGAATTACACCCAAAATTAATAAAAAGGCATTCTCTCTTTTTTTATTATTTAAAATCAATGTTTTATTTAATGTTCCTGGCACCTATGAATTATGCTGCTTGTTTTAAACTACCTTCAATTGTCTCAGGGGATATTCATTTCTGAATTGGAGTTTCCTCATGGTTTTTTTCGTGTAGCATAAGATGGTGTATCTGACAGTCCCCATTGAGAGAGGTTGAACGGTAGTTAATGTTTGTGGTGTTGTGGAGTCAGTGTTTGTGTTCGCTGCTTGAAGTTTGAGGTGGGCGTTAATACTTATGCTGGTTTTTGAGGTGCGATGCAGAAGCTTTTGGGTCGGGATGGGGTGTGGCTGCCTACGCTGGTCCCGCATAGCCATATCTCCGCAGGACATCCGCCTCCGTGCATGCGGGCCCCCGCAGCCACCCTGTCGCTGTGACGGCGAGATAACTGCAGCCCCCGGCCAGTGCTCTGCAGAGAGGCGCGTATGCGCACGCGGTATTACAGCCATGTGAAACAGGAAGTGGATGGCGGGACAGGAAGTGGGCTCCTCGCACCGCCGTTCTCGTTAAAAGTCAGCGGGGCTGCTTTCCAGTGGTTTCTCTTTCTGTTTTCCTCTTCAGTCCCTCCCCAAGGGGGAAGGGGGGCATGCTGCTTGGTCACTGCCAAACCTATCAAATGTTATGGATTCTGTTGCTTTTTTTTTTTTGTCTGTATTGTCCTGTGTGCTGGTCCTCAGCATGTGTCCTCCCATGTCTCCTGTCCACCTCCATGCCCCTCAAGACCTATTGTAATTATCAAACTTATTAGGCTGCCATATGTTTGCCTCGCTGATCCTATTGAGAAGGCTTTCCTTCAGGTACTGGTGGGTGGGGTTGGAGTGTGTTCTTCTGATAATGACTGGTGCTGGTGTCTATCCAATTATCTCCCCACCTCCCAGCAAGGTTTGCCCTTTGCTGAACCCTTGGCAGGGACTGTGAAACTAGCAGCATTGCAGGTCCTGCCTGGGAGAGCATGGTACAATGGGGTATGAGGCTTGGGGAGTGTGAGGACCCCGACCCCCAAAGCAGTGTGCACGTTGTCAGTGTTCATAGGCTGTCTCTCTCTGCACATTACCCATGGATCTTGAGCAGAATCTACATCTCAGCTCTCTCTGTCTCACATCGCGAATGGGCTTTTTGTCTCTCCTCCACTGTGATGCTTTCTCTCCAGGGCTCTGTACGAACACGTCGTGTTTTACTTTGACACGCTGAGGGGGAAATGGGGGAATATTTGATTTTAGTAAGAGGTAGTGTTCGAGTGGGCGAGAGACAGCGACGCTCTCATCTTCATTTTTGCTAACTTCTACTGTATTCTGTTTCTGAGCCGGCGAGCAGAGCCGAGCGGGGAGTACAGGCACTGCCGGTAATTCATGTTATCTGGCACCATCTCCTGCTGGAGGTTTTCAGCGCCATGCGTTAGTGTGTGACTCGCATGCACCGCGTCTTTCCTGCTACCGAGTACCGCTACTGGTGGACAGATGATTACATTCCGGTCAATACCAGATTGTCTGTCTGATATTACCAATACTAGGTAACCTTCAAGCTCCACAGATCTGTTGCGAAACTGGTGTCAGTGATGATACTTCTTAAGATCCTGTGAATGTGTGCAGTGAGACATCAGCAAAGTTCTTCCAACTTGGGAGGCTGTAGCAAGCTTGAAAGTGGTGAATGTCTGATTGTCCAGTGCAGTCATCTCCGTTATTTTAGTAATTATTTCTTCTGCCCTGGTGCTGCTGCCTTTGGACACATCAGATCGTGACTTTTAATGAATATCTGCTGATACCAATCTGTTATCTGATACATCTGATTCTCTAGGTCCCACTGCCTTGGGGGGGCAACCAGAAGGCCTCTCTCATTCTGTCGCAAACTAGGCTTGGGCGGTATTACTGTAATATGGTATACAGTATTTAGGGTATGGCACAGTATTTTGAAATCTTGACCCAGGCAAAATTTTGCCAAGATTTCGAATTTCCAGAATGGCATTGCTTTTAGAAACATCGTCAAAATTCTGTAAGTTGTCATTCAAGCTTACTGTGGAGTGACGTTACCCAAGGTGCAAGAGGGGATGGGTGGACAGAGAAAGCGCTTTGATGTAAGATGATTAAGCTATTAGCAGGTCTGTGCTGGTAACCCCTCCAGATTAATTAGTCCCCATATGTAGTGGTGTGAGCTACCAGCCCCCAGGCGGCTAGCACTAATGCCATGCTATCGGCATAGCCTGCTGGGGCTCCTTCAGGTGTTGCTAATGACACCAGTTGTTGAGGAAGGTGGTCCGCCATCCTAGCCTCAATCCTTCGTTCCATTCGAATCAACACCCAGCATATATATATTTTTTTTCCATTGCTGGTCTGTTTATCCTGTTTCTTATGATTTGAGCTCTGTGGTGGCAGTGGAGGAGGTTGACCTGTTGTTCCTCTGCTCTGTCACCTTGTCACCATTTAACAGCTGATCTGGAGTCACTGTAAACAGAGGATGACTGTCACAGACTTCTGTACCCCCAGCTGTGTCGGAGTGACCGCCTTTTGATGCAGCGGTATCGTACACGAGTTGATTAGGATTCTGGAATAAAATTATGCTTTAATTTGTGAGCACATTTCGTAACTCCTGTTAAGGGCTCGGGTTCAACAGGCGTTTCATAATCGAAATGAGTACATTGGTGTTGGTGTGGGAGGTGAGCCTCGATCTCTGGGCTCCCCAGCTTCATGCCTCAGTCTGGTCTCCGAGATCCTGCCCGCTGCTGCCTTTTCGAATCTCCAGCCTTGAGCCAGGTGCTTTATGTAGGACCGCACCTTTTTTGCCCACATCACGGATGAGCCCGTCCGCGTTTACTGAGACGGAATCGCGGCCGCGTGCTTGCAAGCGTCTCGTTTGGGGCAGCTTGGACCTCAAGGTCTCGAATATCACTTTCGTTTTCAGTGAACGGACCTCCCCACCCCCCACAGGTTACCTTAGAATCGCTGCAAACCGTTAGGTGTTGCGTTGGTGCTCTGTAGGGTTATCGGTTTGGTTTGTGAACCTGCCTTTCTGCGGAGTCCTCAGCTATGTCATATTTCCAGCCATAGGGCAGAATGCCCTCACAGTAACCCCCACAACCCCAAAAGCAGTAATATTTACAATGCAGAGAGCAGCCACTCTGCTCTGCCCACATGCATGAATTCCCCTCAGCAGCACCTCCTGTGATGTCTGCCAGTCAGCCATCCGAGCTGACACAGGGACTTAGGATTATAAAGCCTGTGTGCAGTCAGGCCTGGGTGCTACTGGGACCCTAGGGCTCCTCCTGAAATGGCCTCCCTTCTTGTTAACCAAAAACCATCGTTTCTCATCTGCTGATCCTACTATCCCATCATAAGGATCAGCCCTTTCTTGTTTTGTGTATTTCTGTGCATTTTTTAAAAACACCTTGTTTCTAGTTTCCGGATCCATGTTGCCGCGGTTTTGACAGAGTTATCAGGAGCGCGTCGTCAGCGTGGGGCTGTTAATTACCCGGCAGGGCAGAGGGGGAAGAAAAGCCGGCTTTATTTTCTCTGTAAATAGCTCAGGTGCCCTTTAAGACGAGGTCGTGCTGAGCGCGGCGTTATCTAATCTGCAGGCGCAACTTTTCCTCAGGACACCGTTCCTGCATTTGGGGCTGGCCAGAACGCGCTCTGTTGTTCCATCAAATTGCCTGTTTCTGGATATTTGAGCAGGAGACTTCCTGATGAGATAAAAACCAACATTTCCAGACCCCCACCCCCAAGCAAGCTCCCAGCTCTTGTCTCGCGTGGTCTGCACACAACACTGTTTAGGCATTCCGTTAGATTCGTGCTTCTGGCCTGCCGTTGCACATTAATCGCTTAATTGATCCACGGGTTTATTCATTTTTATCCATTCATGTGGGTTTTTTGGGAGGATTATGGAACCAGAGTACGATGACTGAAGCTGCAGTGACTGGCACATATATATAATTATTCTTCCCCTCTCTCTCCCCCTCAAACCCCCCGTGCCCTGGGCACGTTAGAATCATCCCGCTTCCGCATCTGTTATACTTTTAATTTGTGAATAAGTAGGCCGTTGACCCAAATCCGCTGAGCGCTTCAAAACCGCCCGGTGCAGCGACCAGGACACGTTGCTAAGCTCCCCCACGGCACTTGCGTCCCTCCGCCGGTCGGCAGGGACACTCTGCAACCCGTCTGTGTCACCACGGTTCAGGGACGTCCATCGTTACCTGTCGTCCGGGTGCCAGTCACTGCGGGCCGCTGTACGACAGCATGGGGGCTTCAGCTTTGCATTAAACCTGTCCTTCATTCATTATGCAGACATATGCTAATTCCCGCCGATTCGTCTAACGAGCCCGAGCTGCAGCTTTAAACAGAATCATAACTGCTGATGAGGCCACCGTACCGTCCGCGATTGCGTGGCTCCTCGCTCTCGAGCAGTTGTCCTGCGAAACAACTCTCAAGCCCGTTACGGTACCGGAGCGCGACCTGCAGAATTAACAGGGTCAGGGGGAGTGGCCTATTGGGGCCGCTGCACTCAGCTCGTCCGCACGGGGGCCCTTTGGGGATGATTGTGCTGCCTGGGTGAGAGGCCCCTTCAAAGCGTCCAGAGGATTTCCTGCTATGCTCTTTGATATCTCTGTGCAAGTATTTGAAAAATGCAGCGAGCAAGTGAGCGAGAAAGCTGTGCGTTCAGGCCCCAGGGCCGTCGGGCACGTGGCTGCTGGGAGGGGATGGGGGGTATGGTTGGGGGTGGACTGTTGATCAGGAAGATAGACGGCAGTACCCTGAACTTGATTGAGTCTTGGTTTGGCTGCCTACTCTGTGCTAACAGTTGCACTGGTGCTGTTATCTTTGTAGGTCCAATGAGTTGTTTGGGGGGGGTTCCTCCACCTGGACATATGCTGAGTGAGGGTGGTGTGAGCTTTAGATGATGAGATTTGCCATCTGTTTGCTCCAGAGGGTCAAAACGTTCAGAATGTGACAAAATGAAATGACACGTGGATCGCTGTGATCCATGCCTAGTCTAAGCCTCTCAACAGCTTGCGTGATAGATTGGGCTGAAGGGAAATGTGAGCATGGGAGGTCAGCAGAGGCTCTGGAGGTCTGCTTTTCAAGGTGCCGCCTCTGCTTTACCATGGATGTGGGACAACATGTGTCTTGGGGGTCTGAAATGCCATCGGTCTCTCCTACCTTTCTTGCCCCCCATCAGTGGTCTCCTACCCTCATGGCTCCCTTACTCACAGTTGAAGACTCAAAATCTCAAGAAGTATCTGGGTTGAGGTAACTTTTGGTACCTCTGGTCAGTCCAGATGTTATCTTGAGTAACTCTTACTCCCAAACTCATTAATCGACTCTGCTCTTGCCGTTGAGCAGTCCAGCTTGAAGTGCCAGTTCTCAGTGCTTGCAAATAATCTTGTCTTAAAGCAGGGGTCTCAAACTCCAGTCCTGGAGGGCCGGAGCTCTACACAGTTTTTGGTTCACCCTCATTTAACACACCTGATTCAACTCCTTCTGCTAATTACCACACAGCTCTTGAGCTGAATCATTTGTGGTGGAACAGGGAAAGAACTAAGCTACACAGGGCTCCGGACCTCCAGGACTGGAGTTTGAGACCCCTGTCTTAAGGGGAAATTTTGAAAAGGGATAAGGGAATTTGGCATGCACGAGGGTCACAGGTAATCTCGGATTGGCTGCTACCAGCTGTTCGCGTGATACCTGCTTAACCTATTCCGTAATCACAAATGCAAACAGATCACCTGGGTCTGCAGTCTGTGCCGTAGAGGATCATGTGGACCCATCCAGCCGTTTTGCAAATTAAACATGTGGAGATGCCAGGAGCCCCCCCCCCCCCCCCCTTTTCTGTCAGTGCATCGGCAAATTGAAGAGCGCCGTCTCTCATGTCAGCCTGTTCATTGGGCCCCGGCCCGTTCATGGCACCGGTGCAGCATTGGCTGCCGGACCTTGTTAAGGGAAGAGTGTGCGCGGTAGCGTGAAATTGCTGTGCCTCTGCTTCCCTCATTAGCCTTGCAGGCTAAAAAGATACCTATTAATAATAAACAAAGAGCAGCTAGCCTCCATTTTCCTTAAACAAGCCCTTGATGCATATCGCTGCCCCCATTTAATCCGGCCAGTGGAAGTGGGGCCTGTTGCTGGCGTTTTGGCCCGGTCCGTCTCAATCTGGCTTCTGCACTAAAAATAAAAGTATCGACATCCCAGATGCGCCACTGCTGCCCCACTCGGGATGGTCCGGTGAGTCTTGATCCATGCTGGAATATTAACAGTGGGGACAGCATTAATGTTCATAGTCACCGGAGCAGTCCTTGGCAAGACCGGGCTGTCAGTCAAGCTCTCTAGGAACACGGCTTGGCTATTAGGGCGGAGACCGAGCTGTACCGCAAAGACTCTGCAAGAGATACAAAATTACATGCAAGCCCCTTCCTTTTCTGAATAGCTTCTTTAAAGCGTATGCCAGAAATGGTTATCCATCCTGCATCTTTCTTTGGCCGAAACTGACTCTCGCCATGATTTCTTGATGTTGTCAGGAACGGATACCAAGATCCAGTTGCGGTGATAGAGGAAAAAACAAAACACTGGTGGATTTTCATGGATGTTTTGTGCGACTGGTTCAATTTCTGGTTTGTTTCTAGTCTTGTAAGACTGTTTCAAGAAAATGTTTTCTGTTTGTTGTTCTGTGTTGTCAGGCTAGTTTAATGAAATGGTTTCCTTACTGATTTATCCCAAAAAGCCTAGCTAGTCTGGCATTGTTAGGGCTCTGTCACTTTATCTTCTCTCTCTCGCTCTTTCTATTTGTATTTATTTTTTTCGATGTGGGCGTCTGCAAAGCTATTGCTACAGTGCATTTATGAATCAGGCTATAATCTTCCCTGGGAATATTGTTTTCTGTGTCCACCTTCTTGGGTAATGTGAGCTTAATGCACACTTGAATGCATTTTCCATGGTCAGACAGCACTGAGGAAACAGAAGTGATGACGAAGAAGAGTTAACTTTTTGGAATAATTCATGTACTGGCCTTCGCCTTGTCTGCAGCCCCCTTTTAAAACTTTGGTATGGCCTTGGTTCTCAGTTCTGGACTTCCTTCAGAGGATAGGCGTTTTAAAATTGAGCCCCAGGGAGCACTCTTGGAAGATGCCCTCTTCCCTTACATGCAGTCGAGGTGGGTGTGGCCACCATGGCAGAAGTGTCCAGAACATGATGAGTCATGAAGCTTTTCTACAAGGGTCCCTGTAAGGAGATTGAATGGTACTAGTGGGAGGCAGGCACCGGGCTGGCTTTTAGCCACACTCCTGTTTATAAGATGTCCTCTGCTGTCTCCTACTGTCGGCCCTGAGGTGACAGGAGCGTCCCAAGGTTGTGGTGGTGGGCTGTACTACAGAGCAAGCTCAGATCACCAAGTAAGGTCCCCTTTTCTGCCTCCCTGTTTCCTACTTACACAGTAGAACAGCTGGAAGTGGAAATTGACAACAACAGTTCTCTCTCAACCAATCATCACCAGTCTTTGGTGGCTTGCTTTTCTTACTCCAGTAGGGCTACCACCATGTGTTGCTCTCGTGCCATTTGACCAGCCTGGTGCTGAGCTTTTGGTGGGCTTTTCTCCCTGTGGGAGGAGTAGTGACTACGTGTGACCATAGCATGTCTCGTGAAAGGTGTTCCCCTCTAGTCCACCCATTCCATCCTCCTCTTCCTGCGATTTTCTCATTTTCCTTGGTGTCACGATGTTTAGTCCAGCTTGTGAATCACATGGCTCAGCCTCTCCTCAAGGCAGCCTTAATCATTCATGGTTCCGCCCCAGATCCACAACACCCTGATGTGCCCAACTCATCCTTTGTTCTGTTTCTCTCCCCGGCTCGGCACTGACCCAGAGAGTTCCTTTCGCACGCCCTGTTCTGTAGCTGGTGGCCAGACTTGGGTTTTAATTGTCTACTGCAGTCTCCCTGCCCTCCTGAAAACCTGACTTGGCTCTCCTCGGCCCAGATCCCATCCTGCAGTATCCTTCTCCTTTTGGTTCATATTTAATGCACTGCGTCAGGGTCTCAAGTGCAGTGAAATGTGTTCTACATCTTGTCTTGTCGAGTATACATACAACTTCACTATCCCCTGAACTGAGCCTTGAGGAACACCTGAGTCGTGGGTAGAATCGGTCACTGAACACCACCAATAGATTGCACTTTCTTTGTGGGGTCAGGTGCGTTTGTACATTAGTACAGATATAACATCCTGCTAAGAGCTGTTCTGCTCAGATAGCATAGAAAGGGCAGTTACTGTGAAGCTCGCTTGCAATTTATTAAATTTGACGGAACTGTAGACCCAAAAAGTAATGTTGTGTCTGATCAATGTAAGTCAGGCTGGCACAATATATTTTTAGCTTGTTGGCACCAGTGGTGTGATTTCAAGGTTTGCTGCATACCTTCATCCCTGAACCATATGGTCGCTTCCATTCACTTCCTACACCCACCCCCCAGGTCAGTGACAGACCCCAGAGATGGGAAGCGCGTCGCCCTCAAAAAGATGCCCAACGTCTTCCAGAACCTTGTCTCCTGCAAGAGGGTCTTCCGTGAGCTGAAGATGCTCTGCTTCTTCAAGCACGACAACGTGAGTGTTTTTGTAAAGGAAGGGGGGGTTGTGTCCCGCTGCTGCCAGGGGGGGCGGCCTTAGCTACTGTGCTCCTAGGCCCAATTCCAGGAAGGTAACAAAATGTTAACATTCAACTTTTTCCAAAACTCTTTAGAGAACATGACACAACCTTCATGCCTTATGACCACGTAGATTTTTTTTTCTCTCAGTTCACCCATTTATAGATTTTTTTTTTTGGCACCTTTAATGATTTTTGGCTTGCTTCATCCACTCTCCCCATTCCTTTCTTTTGCCCCCCATCTCAACTTTGGCAATTATTGACCTTTGACCCCAGCCCTTGGAGCCACCGTTTTTGAATATTCCCTGAGGCTGACCTCCTGTGTGACCCACCGGTCGTGGCCCACAAGCTGTTCCCGAATTGCATTCCGAGGGAACGCTCTTGTGTGAACGGCCCGACCTTTAGGGGTTAAAGGTGATGCGGCTTTCTCCGCACCGCTCCAGTGGGAGGCTGATTACCCTTGCGGTTTCAGCTCCCCCTTTGCAGTCCCCCCACTGTGTTTACACTCTGACGATGGAGTGGAGAATCCTCTTGTCAACGCTGATACTGTTGGGTTGGATACAGAGGGGCCATGTTACTCAGTTTCTGCCAGTCGTATCCAGTTGTATTGTAGCGAAGTGGCCTCCATCTTCCTATGTATCCTGCTGTCATATGACCTATGAGTTGGCATCTCTGACTGCCAGTCCAGCCCAGTGTGACGAGATGCTATGTGACAACCACCACCACCCCCCCCTGCCTGTCGCTGATGGCCCTGGCCTTGTCTCTTCTCTGCAGGTCCTCTCGGCGCTGGATATCCTGCAGCCCCCCCACATCGACTACTTTGAGGAGATGTATCCTGACTTGGCATTCGGGTATCGACCCGGGAGGCCCATCAGCCCGCCCTCATCCGCAAATAGATGGGGGCGGAGAAATAGGAGGGAGTAACTGGGGCGGTCCTGTTTGCTGTCATCCTTACTGCTGTTGCCGTTAGTGATGCCGGCCATCACTACGGTGACTGATCGGGCTGGTGTGTTTGTTACCGAATGGCCACTGCCCCTTTTCCTCATTCCTGCTAGGGTAGCTGAAGCCGCTGTACCTTCTGCCCCTCCCTTATATCCTATTTATTTTATCTGAGAGCCCAGGAGCGTAGCGACGCCCAGAGAGACTCCACAGCCTACCTGGGTCTGTCGCCCCTGCCGTTCGAAGGGTCATTAGGAAAGCATGGAGTGTCTGTCCTCCGAGGCATAGCCTTGGGCCTTGAGTCATCTGACCGGCGTCACCCCTTATTCAGCCCACATCTGATGGCGGTGGGGTATATAGGCTGACAAGAATTAATCCAAGAAGTCAGGTAAAATGCGTCCTTAGGGAGCGCCGCTGTGTACATTACAGCTGTTAAATGCAGTCTTCAGGCCATCCCAAACACCTCCCCACAGTACTCTCTCTCCCGCCTCTTTGTTACTTCCTCACCAGGAGCTCTGCACACTCTTCCTCTCCTGTTCAGAGGGAATTGCTGGAACGGTAAGGGCCCAGCATCGTTCCACACTCTCTCTCACAGCCGGGTGTAGTGTTTGGTGTAGCGTGCAACGCTGGCTGGCTGCTGTGGTCGGCCATCAGTGAATTCTGTAGCTGTCTGACAGATGGTACAAGACGGAGGCAAGGAAACTTTGTATCGTCAAGGTCGTGGTTGGCTCATTCTGTGTGTTTAATTATTGTTTTTTGGGGGGGGCCTGTAATTGGAGCATAATTCAGCTGGCCAGTCACTGACAGGGCTGACCGCCCTGTGGTCTCCCCTCCCCCCAAGCCTCTTCAGGGGCGTCAGGGGCCAATCTACCAGGCCTGACTGCCGACTGGGGTCTGTTTGGCTCTCATGAAATGCGATTCAGGCATGAAAAGTTATCACTCACCTGAAACGGGTAAGGCCAGGGCTGTGTTGTTAAAAATTACAAAAGGGATCAGGTTAGGCCGACCTCGTGTGTGATTCTGACATTTCTGAAAATAGAGGTTTGGTTTTGCAAATAAGAGGAAAAAAGTACTTTTTTTTTTTTTTTTAATGTTGACATGATCAATCTTTGTTTTGACAATGTCGCCAGCACATTGTGTATATAATTAATGTACCTAGTATTTAATTTACATTGGATTAATTGACTCTGCATATAATAAAAGTTTATTCAGGAGTCTTTCTTTTGGGGTTAGGGTGTGAAAAATGATCAGTCTGCCCTTTCACCTCAGGGCCCAGTCAAAGCCAGTTCTCCCTCCCCAGGCCTGTTACACTCTCCCTAATTTGCACACGGTCTCCTGGATCATGTTAAATCGCAGCCACGCGGCAGATTAAAACGTACAGGAGACACTCTAGCCGTGGATGATTTAAATTAAGCACTCCCCCATTTCTCAGATACCTCTGAGCGCTTTGATAAGCAGCCTGTGTGCATCTACGCTCAACACATTTAAGATCTTCAAACACAAACGTAAGTTGCTGGATCCCAGCCGGACAGTTTCTTGTGAGTTGTGGATGGTGTTTCTCATAGGCAGTGAACACTTTCGATATTAGTCGGAAATTTTTATGCCCGGTTTTAATTTTCGACATAATTTCTTTTTAACCTCCAGTTTATTATTATCAGTTTATTTTTGTCAGTGGAATTCCCATGCTTTATTAAAACGTTCGGTTTTCAAGTCTGATAGCGCATTAGACACTGACGTGCCCCCAGTGGCATTTCTGTAGCAGAGACCAGAGCAGCAGTTTCTGTAGAAGTTAGTGCAGTGCAGGGTGGGGTGGGTGAAAATTTATGAAAATTCCCAGAATGCTTTGCTAATTGGGGCGGTGGGGTCAGTCTTATAACTGTCACCCTGGCAACAGTGATGTGTAGCCAGTAGACAGTTTCTGAGGGGAGCAAAACCCTTTGTTTGTCAGTGCAATTTCTGGTACATGTGACATCCCCCCCCCCCCCTTTTTCTTCTACAAGTGACAATTTATGAATATCGTCTCCTCTCCCTGCAAAGCGCTGATTCCTGATATGTGCAAACGGTAAGAAAAACCCTTTAGGCATTAAATACAAAGGAATTGGCTGTGTACTACAGGAATGGTTAATGTTTGTGTGACTTTGGGCTCCTCCCCCAGGACCTGCACATGTGTACCCTTTGGAAAAACAATGTAAGCCTGAAGAGGGGGCCCATTGCATTCTGGGTATTTTACCACTGGGCCACGCTGCGATAAGATACAGCAGGTCAGAGAGCTGAGGGGGCATCGTGCTTGTTTTCAAACGAATGGGAGCTGGAATGATCCATCAGCCCCCACTTAGGTTTTTCCGCCCCACTTGCCGTCATCCCCCAGCCTTTTGTCTCCGTGGTTACATGTTCTCAGCCCCTGTGAGATGGAATGGAGACTGGTGGGTATGGCACCCAGGTGGGAGCAGTGAACTTCCCTGAGCTTAGCCCATCCCCCCCAGCCCCCTTGCTTTAGATCGCAGCCGGAGATCTCCCCCCTCTAAAAGCCAAGCCCAGGAGCACCTTGAGTCTGCGTGCCCCCTTTCATCCCTGCTCAGGCCCTTCATTTTATCCTTTAATCTTCTCCTCCTCTCCACCCACGGCATTCTTGCCTCGAATGCATCCCGTCGACCTTCTGAACAAACACAGAGAATGAGCACTGAGTTGACTCAGTGTCAAGAAAGACGTTTTTTTTTTGTTACGAGTGATAGTGATTCTTGCTACAGATGTCAGCTGCACCTGTTTGACTCCATCATGGCGTGTGTAGTTGAAAAGCCAAAGACGTTCATTTGAATCTCTTGGGGATTCTGGTCTCCATTGGGTGTGTTTGTTTCTTTTATAGCTAAGCTTTTGTGGGTGTGGATTTGCACACCCTGTCACGGTAACGAGCGGGAGGGCACCCCAGGCTGGACCCAAGCCTAAATGCCAGTGTACCTTTGCTAATCCTGGCGCTGGTCCGACCTGTATGTCACCCAGCGTGACATAAGATCCATGTTATGCTTCCTGATGTCGGTGTGTGGCTCAGCGAGTTAGAGCGCTCTGCCTGTCGATTCAAATCCCAGGGTCTGCAGAGTGATTTCATCGTTGGGACCTTGACCATAGTCCTTAACCCCCAGTTGTCTGACCCTGCCTTTTCAAAAATGTGTGCTGCTTTAGAGAAAAGTATGTGTTGTATTAAAAAGAAAAAAACCGAAAAAGAAAAAAAAAATTCCAAGGGGTGGCTCTTAGAAGAATTGTGGCCACTGCTGTGGCCATCGATGAAGGACAAATGAGGAGCAGCCCGCTCTGACTCCGCCCCAGAACATCTCACTCTTGTTTGAAGGCTCCATGTGTCAGCAAGGGGTTAATTGCTCCATTCGCTTATTGGCTGGCTATTTTAGATGATACTTAGTAAACCCCCCCCCCCACACCTTGCCCTCTTTGCCACTGGGATGTACAAGGAAGCAGGTAGGAGCAATGCCAGTGACCAAAAATGTGGCGGCCCCCGGTCTCCAGGGAGGGATTACTGTTGTACCCTTGAGCAAAACCTGAATTTGCATGAGCTGAGGCTGGAAGGGAACGTGTGAGGCTCTTAAGCCAGGCGGGTTGATTTGGATAAAAGCGTGTGCTCGGCGCTGTAAGCGAGCCTCATTACGGTGACCCATCAGGAGGGCGTTCGGGGGGGGGAGAGGCATGAATGCCACCGCAGAACGGAACGTTGTCAAGGCGAGCAAGTGTGCCTGCCTTTTATTTTTTATTTTATTATTTACATTTTTCCCGTGTCCGTGTGCAGTATGTGTTCTCCAGTAAAAGTGTGGGGAAGCCACAGCAGTGAGGTTCTGCCAGAGCCGTCGGCGTGCGACTTGGCGAACGGCCTGCGAGTAAGCGTCACGCGTTTAATTTCGACGTCCGCGTCCCGCTAGGATGCCGTAAATAGTCGCACTCGCCAGCTCGGGCCAGAGCTGATGCGGTTGCGCAGTAACGACGGCTAACAAGCGACTCCCACGCGCCGTCAGGGACGCGACGCAGAGGTGAGGCGTGCTTAATTAAGGGCAGAATCACGGTGACGGCAGTTTGGAGGCCATCCCCCGCAGCCCCCCCCCCGAAAGCAGGCTAATTAGCACGGCTCTGCGTTTGTGTGTTCTGGCATCCGTTTTGCCTTCGGCGTTTCTTACTTTTATGATTGGGGGGGGGGTGTCACATGGCTACTCAGCCCACCCTGCACTGCGTTTCGAGATGAAAAGGCGCATTGAGTCATTGCGACTTAACTGTGACTTTGCAGCCTCCCGCTGTTCCTCTGGCAGGTCGGTGTCTGGCGATAGTGGGGGGGGAGGTGGCCATTGCAGGGAGAACCGGGGCTGAAAAGCCTGCTTATCTCCTTCTCGGAAATCGCCTGTTACGCCGGCAAGGAGAGCACGGTCTGTCGATCGGAGCCCGCTCACTTCTCACTGGTGAGACACTGTTGGGAGCTTCATCTGGGAGGGGTTTTCATAAGTCGTGACGTAGAGAGAGAGAAAAAGAGAGAGAGAAAGAGAGAGAATTTCCCCACATGCTCACAACAATGAACAGTGGTGCTTTTGGCATCTGTAAGAGTGGCATGGGAGAGTTGGGTACAGGGTGGGCGGGGGATGAGAATATTGATCATGCCCCTGGAACTGAACCAGGAAAACCCCTGTGCATCACACAGTTGCTGGTAGTTAAACACAGGCGGCAGCAGTGACAGAGCAGGGTGGTTCAGGTGAGGGTAGGTGGGGCAGCAGCATGACTCACAGCAGAGATCAGGTACCCATCAGCCTGTCTGGTTAAGTCACTTTGGTTGGCGTGGAAACTCCAGTGAGACCTTTGGGGACATGTTACGTACAGGGACTCTGATACAGCTGGATTTGGGTGCAGGGTGGGGTTGGGTATCGTCGGTGGGGGTTTGGGAAAAGCACAGGAGCTTTTTGAAGCCCACAGAGAGGCTGCACACCGCACACGCGCACTGGGCCACTGGACTCGAACTGGTCCCAGAACGGTTATACCTTACTGTGGGAATGCAGGTCATTTCACTGGAGAGAGGGACAGCCTGCAGCTTCAGAGGTGCCAGTGAAAATTTGTGGCAAGTCACCTGCTAAGTATATACAGTGTGTGGAGGTGGGGGTTCTGGGTTGGGATGTGATGCAGGTGAAACGGCCACAAAGTGAGGGTGTTGGAAGGGCAGCGGTGCCATCCTTCTGGCATCAGAGACTTATTTTGGGGGGGGGGGGGGAATTGGGAAAGCCCCCCATTCCCAGCTTCCTTGCCAGGAAGACGGCAGGCACGGGGATATTTTCTGACAACTCCGGACTGCCAGATTATTCCTGATCAAATCCGAAAGTGTCGGTGCCGCGCGGTTTGGGTGTGTCATGTATCGCCACCCACCGAGTGCTTGGACCGTGGTGGAGGGGGTAGAATGGCCTTATCCTGCAGGAGAATGGGACACATGTCCTGGAGATGATGCTTCTAGGGTTTCCCGATCCCTCGGGGCCTAGCCCGATTTCAGGATGCCTGAATGATATAGCCTTCAATTAACAAGCGTCCCCCCGGGCCGGCTTGGCTTCTGCAGCCGGCGGAAGGAGGGCTTGGCGGCATGGAGAAGGTGCGAGCACAGTTCCCCTGAACCTCGCTGTCTTTGCGCGTCAGGGCCTGTGCTCTGGGCGCCACAGTCCCTTCGGCTGGCAGCCGATCCCGGTGCCGTTAGCGTGTCAGGCTGACAGTGGTAACGTCAGACAGCTGCTCCAGTACACACCATTTATGTGAGGGGTGGGGGCATGTTTCAGCGGCTTGCATGTTTCAGCGGCTTGCTCGCCGGCTCCTGGCCCGTGAGAATGCAGGCCCATACTCGATCCCCCATCTGGCCTTATTAATGTGACCCAGAGACAGCGCACACAGCTCCTTGGGAGGTCCAGCAGTCATTAGTCTGCCAGAGCAACTGCAGGCCTTGTAGCCGTCTCCCGATGATCATCGTCCTGTCTCCTCTAATGAGGCTCCGCACTCCTTGTCTTCCTCCTCCTCCTGCTTCTTGTCCCAGGCCACGCTCCATTATCTCTGAGCTCCCCCCCCCCCCCCCCCCCCCTTTCCGTTAATACCCCCCCCCCTCCTGCCCCCCCCTTTTTCCTCCCTTTCCCCCCCACCCCCC
>JAOYFF010000100.1:1672741-1690970 GCA_025773925.1 Cryptomyrus ogoouensis | reverse complement strand
CTGTCCCCCCCCCCCCCCAACCCCCGCAGGATAGAAAGCCAGTATTTGCTGGGAGGGCCTGTATGTTGTGCAATGGTGCTAGACTGGGCTTTGGCTGGCACCTCCAGCAGCATGTCAGTATTAATAGGCCTTGGTCAGCCGGGGGCTGAGGGACAGAGTGCTGGGGGGGGACATGGGAATCCGCCTGCCTGCAGATTCAGGGGTCGTTCAGGGGCCACTGTGGGGCAAGCCTGCTTATTTTTTTTGTTGTTTAATTTTAATAAATTATTTTCAGAACCGGCTTTTGGCCAAAGTGGCTAAAAATGAAGAAACTTTACAGGGCAAAGCAGCAACGACGACCCCCACCCCCCACACACAAACACACACACCCTACAGGGCAGGTGTACCAGGGGTCTGTCTTTAATGGGGATGGGGGTTCTTCATATAAAGATGCCGTGCATTTGGGAGTGGGGGTGGATCTGTTTGCGCCCCCCCCCTTTGGGAGCACCGGGTGGGAATGGGGGCGTATCCTTTAGTTGACCCGTGAGGGGCGTTGCACGGAGCGTCATTAGTGCAAGGTGAGGCCTGCCATGTTTATCTCCCGGACGATAGCAAACCAAAAGTAGGATGCAAAAAAAGCCGAAGAAAACGAGAGAGAGAAGACAAGGCGGCGGCTTTAGGCCTTAATTCCTTTTAGAAGGTTGACTGAAGTTTCCAGACAGGTTGGCCTGTTTCCAGCTGCTGGCCTCTCGCACCGGCAGCCGTGGAGCCTGCGGAGTCTCGCTGGTGTCGGCATCAGACAGGAAGTGGTGTTCCCGCCCTTCCTTTAGCCACACACCCCCCCCCCCAAAGCTGTGCTCTGGGGTACAGCTTCCAGAGACGCGCGTTTCCATGTGCCGTCGTGGCAACCTGAGAGATTCTACATTGACGACGGTTGCCATCACGACGTGACAAATAGCAGTTTAATCCAATCTGCTTAAACACACACACACCTGAACCACTTGTCTGCACCTGCTCAGAAAAACCCTGAAAATAAAACTATTTAATATATTTTTAGATTATTTTTTATTTCCTTTTATCATATGGCATGCATTTCCATGATCCACAGATTATGTGTACATAAGTGATAAATTAGTAGATTAAATTAAATCATAGAATCAAAATCGTTAAAAAAAAGAAAAAGATTGAAAGTCAGACAATACTGCTGTATAGAACATAAATTAGCCTGCACATTTGTTAGGGCTGTGAATTTGATTTTATTTTTGAAACTTATATATAATGTATAAATATCTATTTTCTTTGTTTTTTTTTTTGTTGTTTTTATTTTTCCCTGCACTGGAAAGTGTTTAAAGAAACAAATCAAAAAACTTTTGAGCAACAAAAAAAAACAACCAATAATCATCCTGTGTGCTGCCGATTCGAGTTTCGAAGTAGAAGCTGTTCCCATTGATCTTAATTTTTAATTTTTTTTTTTTTGCTTTATTATCATGTTATTATTGATAATATAATTATTCCGATTTTAGTTTTCTCCTGGTTTAGAAAAGAATGAAAAAACACTGAACTATTGTGTGTATATGTATATAATGGATTCAAAATGCTGGTCTCTACCTCCTGAGCTCTATAACTTGGTTGTTTACCTCCGCACTCAGAAACTTGAATGTCCCTTCCAGCTTTTATATTTAAATCACAGAGCATTTCCCCTAACCCCACACCCCCCTCCCCACTTGTACAATGAAATGGATTCCATTTGGGCCAGTGGAGGGGGCAGCAGGAACCAGTACTTTCTGAAATTGGACTTTTGACCCGTACATTCTGGACTGTTAATTATTACCATTCGCACTCCAAAACAAGAATGACCCTTCACCTCCGTGGCCCAGAGGGGGAGGGAATTCGGCTGTGTGCAATTTGTAATTCCTCCCCCCCCCCCCTTTTATTTTCATTTTATGTTTTGAAGACTTTGAATTTGAAGGAGGTCCAAAAATATGATGACAAGTCTTTTGTGAGGCAAGCAGACAGGAAAACGAACTGTCGCTTGGTGTGAGAGACGACGTCTGCCACCTGCTTTGGACAAAATGTGAACTGGTACTTGTGCTATCAAAGGTTTTTATAAAACATTTAAAGTTTATACTCAGAGGTAATGTTATTTGATTATATAATACATTTTAAGATGTACAAATCCTGCTTTGGTCAACCAGAAAGCTAGAGAAAGAAATGGCCTGTTTTCCTGGGATGTTTTACTGTGGCAAAAATCAGCGGATGCTTTCTGAAAATGTAGATTTGAAGTACAGTGGTGAAACTCATTAAATGTGACATTTAAAGAAAACCCGGTTTCTGTTTTATTTTATTTTTTTTCTTTTTCAAATGCCCCCCTCCTCTTCCTCATTTAACCTTTTTTCACCGTAGTTTTCAGCTGCCACCTAGTGGGGTGTTAGTGTTCTACACGTTCGGCCAGTAATTCATACGCAATAAATCGATAAATCTGTATGAAACAACGAGGTGGGAAATGCTATTTTCAAACACATCTCGGAATATGTCTGCGGGCCAAATCATCTCAGACTGGATTCCTAACTTTGTTGCTTTGAGCATCTACTATCCAGTCACACAGGGTGATTTTAATACCAGATCAATGATGTTTTGAGATTTTGGTACATTCTACTTGACATCCACGCATTTTGTAACGGTGCTCCCTGCATGACTGATTAGTAAATTATGATTTATTCATCCATAATCGTACAGAGAGAACAAGAATACACATTATCTCCATACTCTTGATTCACTTAAAAGACCAGCACTAGCATGTAATGCAATTCTAGTTGGTCATGATTTGATTTTAGTCATTTTAACCAGTGCTGTGTGTGGGCAGCAGGCCTTTGTGAGAGGCTCTGTCGCGCCTTCTGTCATATCGTGCCTTCTGTCATATCGTGCCTTTTTTAACTGATTGCGATCATTGTTTAGCTTTCCGCTGTGTGATTTAACATGCATCCATGCGTGGTCTAAAAGGTGGTGGTTCTTTTGGAAGCTACTGAATTCACGTGACTTGCTGTACTCTGGAATCCATCTCAAAGGTAAGCTTTGTGTGGGTGTGTGTGAGTAAACCTTAGTCTTGTGTTTTTTTTTTTTAAATCCAAAATGTTATGTAATATCTAATCACTACTTCTGGTCAGGATGACGTGACACCGCACGAGGCGTGAATAAACTCAGAATGGAAAATTAAAAGTGCCGTTTCTAATTTGTGGTTTGATCGTTTCACTAAATTAATAGCCAGTTTGTTTATCATCAGGTTTTGTCTCTCATACTGATTTAAATATGTAAAAGAAATAACGAATTATGTCAAGTATTTACTGTTAAATGTGTGATACTGAGAAACACAATTAGGCCTAATGAATTATCCTGTATTTAATTCATCCAGTAAAGAGCTGAGCAACAAATTTCAGAATTACCATGAAAAAAATATTACTTAGAATACCTGGATTTCATCGAGTTTCCCCCTTGGTGCCAATTTTAGTCGTGAAAGAGTGTTCTTTTTAAATGTAAAATTAAATAGCCACGAACCACATTATTTAAAATTGTATTTGTCTTTCAGCCCAGAAATGCCGATTCGACGTTTGAAATGAGGTTTTTCAACAATGTCCCTGGGACAGCTTTCTCTACTTAATCCCCTTTTTGAATTTGACCTTTTGTAAATGAGGCTGTCCTAGAGCCAATGTGAAAGGCAACTGTTTTTTCCCCTAGAAGGCGAACTTACAAAGAACAAGAAGACGTGTAAAAACTCACCTGCGAGTTTGGGGGGATCCTGTGGGAAAAGCCATTGATAGGATGGTTGAGTCACCCCACAGGAGCGCATCCAGGGGCGGTTTCCCCGGGCCGGCGCACATGCTGTCACTTTTCTCCGCATGCCCACAAAGAGAGCATTCATGCACGCCAGAAACGGGACCTTTTGCCGGCCTGGGAAGACTGGTTTGTGGGCCGGCCAGCTGGACGCCCTTGACTCGCTGGGCAGCGCATGAGAGCGATCGGTCCAGATGGCAGGCAGTCAACACCTCGCGTTTGACAGCACAATTATTAAACCGGGAATGAATGTCATGATGGTGGAAAAGAGGGGATTCCTCACAAATCGTAATTCTGCTTTTAGAAATTACAGTTTGTGCTCGATATGTGGCCGATCCACAGAATGAGGGAGTTGGGTGTACAGCGTAATTGGCCGGGGGTAGATTTTTCTGGTCCCTATTATATTTTAGTAATATCAATACTTCATAAAGTGCTAAATGAATCAGATGTATAGAGCAGTAGATTTCAGGCGTCCAACGCACATATTTATATACCAGAACTAGCACACATGATGCAATAAAGGAATGACTATATGTAGACAAATATGTCAGTGGAATAGAGAATTTGAGTACTAGCCCTATAAGAAACATTTGACACCACCATTAATATGTGTTTATTGTTGCTGTTCTCCGAATTCGTATTACAAAGTTTTTCGAATTACGGATGGATGTGTGTGCATTAACTGCTCATTTTCTTCTTATTATAAGCTGGGTAATTTTATAAGAATGTATTCTCAGCTAAAAAGATTATATTTGGCTAAATAGATCTGTGATCGCCTAGGAACCATGTATCTTTTAATGTTTCCTTCAGTGCCAGCTGTTGGTGCACAACGCTTCGGTAACGCAGAAAGGAGCTTCAGCGGCTGTCCAAGTGTTTTAAAAAGTAAGACTCTAGTTCATATTTATGTATCTTCTTAAAATAATAAGTGGTATCAGTTGTACGTTGCTGTCAACTTTGAAGTGAATGTCGTCGTCGTCGTCCCCCCCCCCCCGTCTTCGTCGCCTAAATGAAGGTAAGCGCCGGCATGTCTCCTCTGCCAGGCGCCGAGATGGTCAGGACGCCGATCCACCTGTACCGGTACCTGCTGCGGTGCTGCAGGCGCCTGCCCTCCCCGATTGTCCAGCAGCACTACCGGCACGCAGTGAGACAGGTAGCCTTCCCTTCCCGCCAAGTTTCTATAAAGCGTGTTCACATGTAAATGATCCCATTTCAGATTCTTCCCATATCACGAGTGTGAACCATAGTTGTGATTTCTCTGTAAATTCGCAGGGTTTTAATAGCCATGTGGATGAGGATGACCCTGAACGCATCCGGCAAATAATTAAACGGGCCATAGAAGACGCCGACTGGGTCTTGAATAAAGTAGGCACCTTGGGAGCGGCTCGTTTGCCAGATTGATCATTATTTCTATTTAGAGAAGATCCTCAAGTTGTCCCTACACGGGAAAACGTGTCCCTGCAAGACTCGTATGTGTCGTTGCTACGTTTTAAATACCAGGGCCATGGAAAAAATGAATTTTTATCAAAATGTCCTTCAGAATTCACCATGGTGCTGACCGCTGCTCTTTTCGTCAGGCATTTAGTGCTTATGCATGGCCAGTGTAAAAGCATTGCATGTTAAGTTATGCATTTGTTTTCTGTTGCAGTATGAGAAAGAATGAAGAGGTGTTGGCGAAGAAGATGGTGGGCAGTGTGTGGTTCAGTGGGCTAAGGCTTTGCATGACCAGAAGGTCCTTGGTTCAAGCCCAGCCTCTGCACGTCTGCAGGTCCTTAAGCAAGGCCTTTAATCCCCAGCTGCCTGGGCGCTGCTATGGGTGGCTGCTCTTCGCGGCCAGCTGGCTCTCACCTACAGAGAGCAAGTGGGGGGAGGCGTAAAGAGAATTTCCCCATGGGGATCAATAAAGTATTGATTATTATTATTAGAATCAGTGTCTTTCTCAGTCTCAGGGTGTTTATCAGTATGCGTGCTTGACCATTCTCGGGTACTTTTGCCGTCATCTTCCATTGCCGAAGAAAAAATACTCAAGAACAGAAGAGAGATCGATATTAAAGATTAAAAACCTGTCGTTAAGTGCCTAAGCTCTGCTGCGCACCATCATGCAACAAATAGGAAGTGAAAAAATTAAAGCTGCTCCCCCCCCCCAAAAAAAAGGTGAGAGGTGGTGTGACCTGGACTGGTGGGTCATTCTGTATCAAATCACAAAGAAGAAAGAAAATTCACAGGTGTTCCTATGCCAGACTTCCTGGGAAATCCCAAATATTTGATCTATATCTAATAGTTTTGAAACTACAGCCCTCAGTCCAACGTCTGACATTCATAACCCTTTTGATATGACGTACACCTTTGAAACTTGTTTTATGTAGAATTTGAAGATGTAATAAGATCAGGTGTATCTTACGTACTTGTGTACTAGGCTCTGAAAATGTGTATCTTATAGATGCACTTTAGGTACCTTCATAATGCTTTATAATTGTCAGTGAGAGCTTCATTGGAGTGCATGAAGTACTATAATATACAATGAAACACCTTATGACTGTCAATAGAAGATACTGTAATGCTTTATTAATTCTTATACTGATCATTATAATGCATTATGGATGCTTTGTAATGCATTATGAAGGTAACTATAATGCGTTATAGATGATGGCTTCAAGTGAAGTGTTACCCAGTTTTTTTTTCCCCAAGATAGATAATTTTATTTATTATCCAAACATGTTAAGGCATTACCATCAGTAATAGATAAATACAGCAAAAACTTTTTCTTTTCAGAACATAAATATGGTATTCAGAACATAAATATGGTATTTGGATTCATAGTGACAGGTCAGCATTTCACCAAATAACTTTTAAGATTACAGTGTTACAGATTTTGGGTAATACCTTAATTCTATAGTTTATCATTTTGACGAACTTCAGAACATCAGTATCACAAATAACACAATGACCTGAATGACATATATTGGACATGGCATTACTCAGGAGTTAGTTTGGGAAAAGAGTCAATTTTGTTCATGTCACTGGATCTAATTGTGTAACTGGAAGCACTACTACCTTGAGTGTTAGGTGCATTGATGAGACACGTGATATATTGTAGTGGTGCCCAGCATTTGTCTTTCCAAGACCTTGCAAGTCATCTACATTGTGTTTGTGAAATTCTGACTTGTCACCATGAAATTGTCACTATCAATCTGAATACTATTTACTATGATTGTTTAAGCCCTGAAACAAAGTTCTCACTGTATTTATCCATTGCTGGTGATAAAATTGTCTAACTTGAAATATATAGGCCTATTTTCACTCTTTTGCATTCATGTATGATGGGGTAGAATGTTCCTCTTATTGACATAAGTCTATGTGGCAATTCTGAATCTGTGACCTATGTAATACTTGCTATTTGGTCGAATTTGTACAGCAAGAAGAGCATGACAGCTCGTTCATTTAAAAAAAAAAAAAAAAAAATCACGTGACCCGGAGCGAACTGGGCGCTTGAAGGTTTGCTCCGCTCTGGGCATTAGCCAAACTTGAACTTTTCTCCAAATTGCTTAGGCATTGTCACTTAAAACTTGTTGGTAATATGTCTAGTTCAAAAAGAGATAAGGATTTTCCACTTTTCTCATCAACCCGCTCTCAATCTGGGAAGAAAAGAATAACGACGCAAGTGGTTAATGAGAGCCAAGCTACCGAGGCTAATTTGGCGCAGACAACTAGCCTAGCAACCCTGCAGCAAATTTTGTCGGAGGTCAAGTCTGTGGCTAGTCGTCTAGACGACTCCCTAAACGATATAAAAACGTCGGTTTCCTCATTAGAAAACTCATTCTCAAACCTAAAAAACCGAGTGACCGATTTAGAGACGCTCATAGAGGAAGCCGAGAGCTGAAGTCCCCGCACGGAGGACAGCCGCGACCGCCATAATCTCCAGCTAACGAACATGCAGAAAACCGTAGAACAGCTGCTGTTAAAAGCTGACGACCTGGAGAATCGGGGACGCCGCAAAAGTTTGAAGATTGTCAGTCTTGACGAGAAAGCCGAAAGTACTACCCCTGTCGTGGAATTTCTTAAATCAATAATTCCGACCTGGGTCTGACTCCTGGCAGGTCCCCCGCTGGGAATCGAACGAGCATATCGAATCCTGGCTCCCACACCGACTCCGAATCGACCACCAGAGTTCTTAGAGCAGCGCTGAAAAAGCCTGACATAGTTCACGGAGGATCTAAACTACGTTTCCTCCCAGATCTGTCTGCAGATATTTTACGGAGGAAGAAAGATTTGGACCGCGTGGGTAAGGCGATGATTCGTTGGAACATCTACCGGGATTTGCCTATCCTGCACGTCTCAGGTGCCTTCATGATGGTCGTATCCGTCTTTTTGACGACCTCGAATCTGCAGCGGCTTTTCTAGAAACGATAAAGTGACTTGCCTAATTTCTTTCGTAAGTTGATATGGAGAACACTGTGTTTTGCGTTGTGCCCATATGACTCGTTATTTATTATTTTTCTGCACAATTACATGTAATGTATAGTTTATTTTTGGGACATTTTGTAGGGGTAAAAAAAGTGGCTTTTTTGCTCAGAGAGTTGGATCGACCTTGGGCGACCAGATTGTAGTTGTGGGTTGTCCTACTTTGTTAGAAGAGTTCACGTTTAAGTGTTTCGGTGACGTCATTTGGGTGTTTTACTACTCAGATTTGGGAACAGGGTGAGGGGACAACAGTGTTGTCAATTTGATTATGCACACTCAACGTTTGATTTTATTGTGAATATTTGGAGGTATCGCTGTTCTCAATTTTATCGCTCTTCACTATCTTTCAGTGAATCTGGCCTTAATTGTTTTTTACTTGTTTACCTACAAACTTACTACCTGGAATGTTCAGGGGATTCGTAATGTAATAAAAAGGGGGAAAAAATAACTCGTCTAAAAAACAAGACATAACTATAGCATTTCTCCAGGAAACTAGGTTATCAAATGTTGAACATTTAAAGCTCAGAAGAGATTGGGTTGGCCAAGTTTACTTTTCTTCGTATGAGTAAAAAAAAAGGGCACAGCCATTCTTATACATAAAACTTCCCCTTTGTTCTGGAAAAGGAGAAAGATCCTGAAGGAATACTTATTTTGATTACTAGCTCAATCTTCAGTCATCACATAACAATCTTGAACGTGTATGCACCTAATTGCGATTCCCCTAAATTTATATCACGTATGATTTTATTGTTAGCCTTTAACTTAACTATTCCAGAAATCTTTATCTGCTGGTGTGGTACCTTCTGATTGGAAGCATGCTAATATAACGCCCATATTCAAACTTCATCACAAAAAGGCCTATGATGTGATCTACTTAGATTTCCAGAAGGCCTTTGATGTTGTCCCCCCAAACGGCTCTTGCTTAAACTCAAAGATGCAGGGATTTTAGGAACTGTGGCAGCTTGGATCGAAAACTGGTTAACAGATGGGAAGCAGTGAGTAGTTATTAGAGGCACAATGTCACAGTGGGCCTGCGTTCATAGTGGGGTACCACAGGGTTCAATTTTAGGACCACTATTGTTCCTAATATACATTAATGATATTGACACCAATACATACAGAAAACTGGTTAAATTTCCAGATGACATCAAGGTGGGTGGTGTAGCAGATACTGAACTAGCAGCACAGAGGCTACAGCGGGATCTTGATTTAATTAGCGACTGGGCTGATACTTGGCAGATGAAATTTAATGTAGATAAATGCAAGGTAATCCATGCAGGGAGCAGAAATATAAAGTACAGATACTTTATGGGTTCCACTGAAATAAAGGTATTTGATTATGAGAAAGACCTCGGTGTGTATGTTGATGCTTCCATGTCCCACTCTTGCCAGTATGGAGAAGCAATAAAAGAGGCCAGTAGGATGTTGGGTTACATCTCTAGGTGTGTGGAGTTTAAGTCAAGGGAGGGGATGCTACGATTATACAATTTCTTGGTAAGACTCCACCTGGAATATTGTGTGCAGGTTTGGTCACCATACCTTAAAAAGGACATTGCTGCCTTGGAAAGGGTTCAATGTAGGGCTACGAGAATGATTCCTGGTCTTAGAGGAATGTCTTATGACTAGAGGTTTGCTGAGCTGAATCTGTTTAGCCTCGAGCAAAGGAGACTAAGGGGGGACATGATCTAGGTATATAAGATTCTAACAGGTCTGGATACTGTTCAGCCAAATGGCTACTTCAATATTAGTTTAAATACTAGAACTCGTGGCCATAAGTGGAAATTACCGGGAGAACATTTTAAAATGAATTTGAGAAAGCACTTCTTTACACAGCGTGTAGTTAGAGTATGGAATAGTCTTCCTGTTAGTATATCGCAAGCTAAAACGCTGGGTTCCTTTAAATCAGAGCTAGATAAGATTTTAGTAACTCTGAGCTATTAGTTAAGTTCTTCCCAAACGAGCTTGATGGGCTGAATGGCTCCCTCTCGTTTTGTAATTTTTTTATGTTCTTATGTTTAACTAGCACTGTAAAAGCTTAGGTTTTCAAGCTGGCGACCTTAATTGTATAATGAATCCTACTTTAGATAAATCCTCTTTGATTAAAACGGCTAACTGAAACTCCTCAAATGCACTTAAAAATATGACCATGGATGTTGGGCTTGTAGATGTCTGGCGACTGCAGAACCAAACAATGAGAGATTATACATTTTATTCACATCCACACCACTCATACTCTAGAATTGATTACATTTTCATTCCCAACACTTTTTCACACGCTGTTTAAGCTTGTTTTATATAGTCCATCCTCCCCTCCTCTCAGACCACGCTTCAGTACATTTGCATATAGCCCCAACATTTCATATACCTAAAACTCCAGTGTGGAAGTTTAATACATCGATTTTAAATAGTAATTCCTCATGTTCATATATCAGTGAGAATCTACTTCAGTTTTGGCTTGATAATTGATATCCTCCAGTATCTCCGGTTACCATATGGGATGAGGCTAAGGTCACTCTACGTGGCCTTCATATTTCTTATACTTCGTACCAGAAAAAAGTTTTGGAAAGTAATAGGAAAGCTCTTGAGAACAAAGTAAAGAGGTTGGAACTACTGCATAAACATATACCTACTATAGCAAATTTCAAATTATTAATAAATGCCAGGACTAAACTAAATTTGGACCATACTCACCATACCCAGAAATTATTACTTTTTTCCAGACAAAAATATTATGAACTTGGTAACAAATCTAGTCGCCTACTTGCCTACCAGCTTAGGAATCAGAGCAGTAATAGTTCCATTACTATGATAAAGACACCTCAGGGTTCTTACGACCCATTGACCATTAATAAAACATTTAGAGACTTCTATCAATCTATTTATAGTTCCGATATATCAGACTCTGATCCGTCTATTGCCACTGATAACAGAGGAGTGTTCCAAATTAAATGCTGTATTTACCCCAGACGAAATATTTGTGGTGATCCAAGCTATGCCTCATGGTAAAACCCCAAGCCCTGATGGATTTCCCATAGAATTTAATAAAGTTTTGGCCAGAGATTCAAAAAATTATGCCCGCTATCAATGATATTTTGTCAGGGAATACTCCGTCTTCTTGGAAATATGCGTCAGTAAGTTTATTAAAGAAAGATAAAAATCCCTCTGACTGCTTGTCTTATAGACCCATCAGCCTACTTAACATAGAACATAAAAATGGTTGCAAAAGTATTAGCCCATAGACTGGAGACTTTGCTTCCTAACATAATTAAGCCTGACCAAACTGGTTTTGTAAGGTCAGGATACGGTACTGATAATGTACGCCGAGCACTCAGTGTAAGTCAATACCTTAATACTCACAAAAGCCCAGCATTAATAGTTTCATTAGATGCCAAAAAAGTATTTGAGCGTGTAGAATGGCCTTTTTTATTTGCAGTATTAGAACAGATTGGTCTTGGCCAAACTTCATCCATATAGTTACAACTCTTTATACCAACCCAGTCGCAACTGTTCATACAAATTGCCTGATGTCTGAGTTTTTTTCTGTACATAGAGGCTGTAGACAGGGATGTTCCTTATCACCATAATTATTTACACTAGTTATTGAACCCCTAACGGAGTCCATTAGGGCTAACCCAGATATCTGCGGGATTACTGTGGCTGAAGAAAAACATTTATCTCTATTTGCGGACGATGTACTACTTTTTTAAACAATACTGATAGATCAGTCCCAGCTGTTCTGAAAACTATATCTTCCTATAGTGAAATGTCCGGTTATAAAATAAACTTGGGAAAATCTGTAGCGCTACCTTTGAATCTTCCCCAAGATAGATTTACACATTTTCCTTTTTGTACCTCTGAAAGAGGATTTACCTACTTGGGCATCTTTGTTACCCCTGACCTTGACAGTCTGTTTCAGGCTAATTTCCCTCCTCTAGTAAAAGGACTTGGAGAAATGGTCATCTCTACCAACTTCTTTCCTTGGTAGGATGAATGTTATAAAAATGAACATACTTCCCCGGTTAAGTTATTTATTTCAGAATCTTCCATGATATATAAAGCCATAATTTTTTAAATCCTTGAACTGTCTTATTTCTTGCTACATTTGGAACAATAAACACCCGAGAGTCAAATTTTCTAAACTTACCAAACCTAAAGATCTTGGAGGATTTTCTTTGCCTGACTTGCAGTTATATTATTGGTCTGCCCATATTAGAAATATGATGACTTGGTTCATGTGTTGACATCAATCCCTATGGTTTGGTTTGGAACCATTAGCTTATCACCCTTACTTGCTAAAAAACTTGCTTTTTATATAGATAACATACAACAGATTTCTTCAGTTAAGGTTAATACTACTATTTATAATACGTTGTTAATATGGAGAGATGTGAGAAAATATTTTAAAATCCCTCTAATTCTGTCTCTAATTTCCCCTTTAGCATTAAATCCTGATTTTCCTGGTCAACTTATTGGTTTATTAGAATGGAGGTTATATAATTTGTTAGATTTCTCAGATCTACTAATCAATGGCTCCTTAAAGTCTTTTGAATAACTTAGGACTGATTTTGACATCCCACATAAGGATTTTTACAAATTCTTTTAGATACGACACCTTGTTAACTCTGTTAAAAGGGGGGGGGGGGGTACTCTTAAACCATTCAGATCTTGAAAATCTTTTGCTTTCTCCCAGGACACTCTAGGGCAGGGGTGGGCAGTCTTGTCCGCAAAGGGCCGGTGTGTATGCAGGTTTTTGGGGTAACCTTTCGGTCAGCTGTTCAAACCCAGGTGTCAGGACTCTTCAGCCAATCACTCCTCTAATCAGTAATCCAGTTAGGGAGTTTCAGCGAAAATCCACACACACTGCAACCCTTTCTGGATAAGTTTGCCCGCCCCTGCTCTAGTGCAAGATTTCTGAGATCTACTCGCTTCTGTTTTCAGACTCATCATCTCTTGATGCTTTGAAACCAATTTGGGAATGGGATCTGGAAATAACTCTTAGTTCTGCAGTATGGAAAGAAATTTGTAACAGTATTTTTCCCAAATGTACAGTACTTCGATCTCAATCCATGAACAAAATTTTAAGTTTTTTCACAAGACATACTATACACCAGTTCGAATGCGCAAAATGTTTCCTAACACTTCAAACTTGTGTTATAAATGCAATTCACATGTTGGGTCATTTTTTCATTTGTTTTGGTCTTGTGAGCATTTACAAAAGTTCTGGAAAGAGTTTCATTTTGTAATCCAAAATATTATCAAGAAGCAATTTACTATGTCCCCTGTTTTCTATTTATTGTATTACATTTCTGATGATTATTTCACATTGGATATAAAAAAAATATGCTCACTACTCTGTTTCTGGCAAAACAATGTATTTTACTTCACTGGTGTACTCCTCACTTCCCTCTGTTAATATGTGGTTGAGACAGATATCAGCCCTTTTCCCAATGGAAAATTTGACATACAATCTAAACCACAAATCAGACAGATTCTGGAAACTCTGAAGCCCTGTATACTCTTATCTGCAAGATCCTGCAAAGTGATATTATTCTGAGTGTGTTTTTGTTTGCTTGTTGCGGTGCTGTTTTAGGGGGGTGTGGGGTGTGGATGTGAATTGTATTTATTTTTTTGTAAAAACCTGTTCAAAAACCAATAAAAAAAATAACTGAAATTTTTAAAAAATCATATCTCCAGAAGGAAGCTCAATAACACCAATTTTTTTGTGAGATTCTCTTCAGATTTATACATGGTAAAAATATGAACATGATGCTTAACTGCCCACATGGTCAAACGAGGAAATGAAAATGTAGCACATTTCAAAATATTATTCTGACATTCTTGTAACAATAATACTTATGATTACTGCATAAACATGGCCTAATGTCATAAATGACAGGAAAAAACTGAGTGCTTTGTGAAGCATCCTGTTTGAGTGAGGAGCTCTTAAACGGGGTATCGTTTTGTTACATTTTGAATTTTTGGCCATTTCAGAGCCTTGTAGGAGGAAAAGTACTTAAGTGAAACTTTAGATAAATGTGATACTTGAGCCCATGTCTGGGCACAAATGGGTATAGAGGTTCCTGTTTGACTGAAATGGAAGGAAACAGGCAGAGGTGTCATGATATCGGCAGGGTGAAATTATGGGCCCTTTGCAAGTCGCTAATGAGGTCAACAGGAAATGACAAAGATGAGGTTCTAGATAAACACTTCCTCCTTCAACTGACAAATGAACGAGTTGCATTCAGGAAACAAGTGATATTTAAGACAATTCATTGTCACATACTTTTAATGTTGACTGCAATTAAATGGCTTTAAAGACAATAGGATTATAGACTGGCCACTTTGTTTACTTGACATCAGTTATCACTTTTGCCCATCCCTAAACTAGAAACATGATGTAACAGTAAGAGAAGAGTATGCTACTAAAACAGTACTTTCAAATGGAAATCTGCTTCTGAAAGGCTGCATTGGAGGTTTTCACCAAACGTATGGTGTCAATGATTAAGAAAGGGGGGTTACATCTCAAAATAGATTGTTACAGATCCATAAACATTTTGTGATAAATGAAATTCATTTTCGATTATTCTGATGTTAGAAAAAATACACAACACATTTACTATGAGATTTCTTTCATTTGTGAATGTAAATACTGAAAATGGTTTCCCTGCAAATAAATACTACTATTGTTTGTTTGGAACAACATGCTTGGTTAATTGTTGGATTTTTTTTTAGTGTTGCCAAAATAACTTGGCACATGTTATATATAATGCAGCGTTTTAATTAGTTTGACTGAGTCACTCCACATTAAATCACGATGCTGGAGAAAAATTTTCCAGGTCACCCTCTCAGATTCCCCTGGAAAAAAATTCACAGGTGCTCTGATACCAAACTTATGGAGAAATCACAAATATTTGGTCAGTGTCTCTAGTAGTTTTAAAACTACTAGAGACACTAGTAGTTATGAATTTTATGTATTTTGCCAAACAAACCTTTTGGTCCAACTTCTCAGCCCCTTTGATATTGTATGAACAACCTTAAAATTTTGTGACCAGGACTAACTTTGTCTAAACAATTAAAAAATTCAATCAGATTAGGTGCATGTTAAATTTGTTTTTATATAGCGCCTTTCACAACGGAGTGACCCCAAGGCACAGTACATGTGCGTGTTGTGATGCATTACTACATCATACACCCATCAGCCATAAAATTAAACCACCTGCTTAATATTGTGTTGTTCCCCTTCGTGCTGCCAAAACAGCTCTAACCAGTCGAGGCCTGGACTCCACCAGCCCTCTGAAGATGTCCTGTGGTATCTGGCACCAAGACGTTAGCAGCAGATTCTTGAAGTCCTGTATACTCCTAGGTGGAGCATCCCTGGATTGGATGTCCTGAAAAAATGAACTTTTAAGCAAGTAAAATGATGTTATATTTAGACAAAATTCTAATTTCATTACTAAACTAACACCACATTTACGAATTAGATTAATTTCTGTGTATTTATGCGTATTGTCTTATTTTTAGGAAATCCTAACCAAGTATAATTTTCTTACTGCACTGGCAGATAATTTTGCAAATTTTAGGCCTCCTTGTCTGAAAACAGAAACCGATTACCTTAAATTTGAAAGCCTATTTTTTTGCAGTGGACTTGTTTGCCCAGCACGTCTCACCGATGTTCAATCGGCATGAGATCTGGGGAATTTGCAGGCCAGGTTAACACCTTTAACTCTTTCATATTCCTCAAACCATTCCTGAACAATTTTTGCAGCCTGGCAGGGCGCACTATCCTGCTGAAAGAGGCTACCGCCACTGGGGAATACCGTTGCCATGAAGGGATGTACTTGGTCTGCAACAGTGTTTAGGTAGGTGGTAGGCGTCAAAGTAACAAACATGAATGCAGAGACCCAGGGTTTCCCAGCAGAACATTGCCCAGAGCATCACACTGCCTCCACTGACTTGACTTCTTCCCATAGTTCAGCTTTCCCAGAGGTTCTTCACAACTGTATTACACTCGGTCATCTTATTAACCATCTTCTTTGTGCAGCCTTTGTGCATCATATTAACCTGCCACACCTAAATGGCCTTTTTTAATGACTAACATGTGACACACTAAGTCATGTCACATTTAATAAATGGCATCGGTTTTAATTTATAAACATAATTATCATAAATGAATTTCCTTAGGGTATAGGGAGGAAAGGCAAGTTTACTATACATAAACACGTAAAATAAGAAATGAAAATAGAAAACATATGAAATAAGCTAAAATAAAACAGAGTAATAGCATAATATTATATGCATAAGTTTTTAATTTAAATTAAAAAAAATATAAAATGTAATCATGATCCATCCATCCGCTTTTCAAACTGCTTATCCTTCTGGGTCGCGGGGGGTTCGGGATAAAAATTAAAAGCAGCAGAAATTTTAGCGTAGATTTAAAAGCAGGGGCTCACTTGGGGTTCATACACTGTCAGAAAAAAAACGTACTAATTATCACATCACTGGGGCTAATAGTTTGTATGTTAAACGGCTCAACTGCAATGTCTGTGGATTATCTTGAGTAACCAGGTCATGATTTCTGGTAAGAGACATTGCTGTGAATGTATTTTTTGGCACTTTAATTACCACAGAAAGAATGTCATTCGCTCCCATTACATTTGAGAGAAGCCCGACATTTCCACAGCCAATAACCTCCAATACTAGCAACTCTCAGCAGAACAGTTTTTTGAGTGAACTGCCCCTTTAAAATCAGTACTAAAAGTTAAGGGGAGCCAGTGCCGTCATTTTAAAAAGAATAATGAGTTGATTTTTCTTGGTATTTGCTAAAATTCTAGCAGCAGCATTTTGAGAGTGGCAGCTGTCTAATGGCCTTTTTGGATGAGTGGTCAGAAGAGCATTGCAATAATGCATCATACAGTAAAGAAAGGCATGAACACACTTCTCCAAGCGTTTCCTGGACACAAAGCCTCTGAATTTAGCTATATTTTTCAGATGATTATCTTTAAATTTAAGGTGTGCCTAAATATAGGCTTCATGTCTCTTTCCTTAATTAAGAACAGTTACAAGCGGAATAAGGTACCAAACCTGCATTTACAGTTAAGAGTAGTTAAGTTTTTTTGTAATTTGACATAGAATTGCAATTGCCAGGCACTTGCACAGGAGGTTACATTGTGTACCTAGTGAGCTACGCTAACAGACTTATTGGGAGGTCCATTCGCTGGAAGATGGGCAGGTAAGACCATCTGCAGATTAAAGGGTCAAGCGGAACACGGGGATGAGAGGACAGGGAGGACTTAAAGAAAATGTGGCCGTGGACATCCACATAGGTTCACGAGTACTTTGGATCAGTTATTTTGTCTGGGTTGGAGCGTACCTGTCTTGTGCAGATGCTCTAAGTTAATTTAGCACACATGATGGGTAGCTATTGACCCATCTCTGTTAAGATACTGAAAACCAGGAGGAGCCGGCTGAGCAGGTAGTGCAGGCCCATCTTGATCTTAAAGGAGAAAAGAGCATTGTAGATGCGGCCCTTTTCCTTATTAGAAAAGGAAGCAGGATAGTTATGGGTGAGCAGGTTTCAGGGTTTCTCCCTGAGATACTTACCATCTGAATAGGCTGGTAGAGGCATGCCCAAGGAGGAAGCATCAGTCACTGGCAGGATTGTTTCTCCAGAAATGAGAACTCCTATTCTTCTTGTCAGTGTTTTTATTGTCAGGAATGTTATGACTAGCTCTCCAAGTATTAATGACCGCAAGGAAGAGTCTGTGACCTAGATATGGTACAGGTCTTCAGGGTCTGCTTGCAGTGTGGCTGCGGTTATTCATCTGGGTGTCGAGCTTGCCATGTTAAGTCTGACTGTACGGGGGACCCCCCCCCCCCTCCTATTGCACGTACAACCCCAAATCAGAAAAAGTTGGGACAGTGTGGAAAATGTGAATAAAAAAATAAAGCAGTAATTTACAAATTT
>JAOYFF010000100.1:1649380-1669112 GCA_025773925.1 Cryptomyrus ogoouensis | reverse complement strand
GAGACAGAGCAGGGACCCCATGGGGCATAGAGAGACAGAGCCAGGACCCCATGATGCATAGAGAGACGGAGCAGGGAACCCATGGTGCATAGAGATCACCCACCCACTGTGGCTGGTATGAAACACCTGTTCGTCTTGGCACTCGTTTTTTTCTTTTTCTTTTTTTCCCCCCAATATTTTTTCTTGCCCTTTTAAAAGATACATTTTTTGGATTATTAGCGGGTGGAGCTAGATTGCGATCTCACCCAGTGGATGCCACTCCCGTTTACGGTAAATAGCCTACCTCTAAGTTACCGGACCTACGAAATGTTTTTCCTTGTTTCATTATCGTCTTTCCCCCCACCCCAAGCACCATTTGAATACTATATAAGATCCACATCTTTAGTTATTGTTTCACATGTGCAGACATCTTTGCAACGCGTCTGATCAGATACTTGTAGAAAGTCTGAGGTAACTTCTAGTGCAGCAAGTGCATCTTTAATCTTCGGGCAGTACCGTTATGTACGTAATATCAATATTGAATATATGTGTTTTAGCAACTACGCTGCTTCTTTTAGTCTGTTTTACGTATTAAAGTATTAATATATTTAAATAGACTTAGTTATAAAATATTTTTGTTTACTTTTTTCCATTTAAGCAATTCGTTGACAAAATGAGAGTACTTCAAGAAGAGAACGTGAAAAATACACGCCAAGCGCAGGTGATCAAGGTACTGAATTTTCAATATATTTTTTTTATTTTATTTATACGTGTGTCAGCGTATTTGTGTTCTTAATCTATACCCGCTGCCCTTCTCGGGACAGAGAGCGGCCCCCGGCAGGTGCCCGTTCTTGCACGTCCGTAACCTGATCGATGGTTCAGACTGTCAGGACACTTTGCATCATAAAGCTGTCAAGGTATGAAACCTATAATGACAATTATTTTCATTTCAACCCACAACACGACGTTGGCAAATTGTCACAGTAATATTTATCTAGTTTATAAAAGCCATGGGTTGCTTTTTGTTATTAGTTAAAATAACTGGAATGTCGCGTTTAACGCATGCGGTCTTAGGGGTTAATGTGAATTATAACTTTTGTTTTTCAGAGCAAAGTGAGTGTTTTAAATCTTTGTTAACGTTAATTATCCATGTATCAGTACATTATGAGTTCATTATTAATTTACTGACTACAGCTGCATTAGTCAAGGGTCCCAAGTGAGCCTGATTAAAATGAGGGAACATTACATAAGAAAATAAGGACTTTTGCCGTTCTTAAGGGACATCTCCAAAATGCAGCTGTTTAGCTAACAGTAATCTTTGTCATTTTCAACCTCTTCAACCTATTTGGAATTTCCCCATCTGTATCTGACAGGCAGATGTCTGAGTATTTATATTAATATATGTTCTTATATATTTAATATTTTAATATATTTCTAAATTTGTATTGAATATGGAAATTCCCTTGTGACAAAAAACTGAAGAAGCATTGAGCTTATAATTCATAAAAACTTGTAACCAAAACATATGCACTTTTACCCTCCCCTAGAATCAGCTGTGTACATCAAAAGTATGTGAGAATTCCAAAATGACACCCAAGTCCCTGGTGGTGGGGCCACAGAAATGCCCCGCGTCCCCAAACGACATCCTAGTGCAAGCCATTGACTTCATCAACCAGTACTACCACTCTCAGAAAATGTGAGCTGGCCGACAGAGATATTATTAAAGAAATCATTTCAAATGCGTTTTTCATATCAAACGCTTTCACGTAAATTCTAAATAATGTGCTCTGCTTCAAAAGCAATGCCACGACTGAGATAAAGTTCTGGATAAGAATAAATCACCAAGTAATAACAACTAATAGACAGTAATACATAATAATACATTTAGTGTGCAATTAAATGATGTGTAATGATTAGTACAGATGTGGTATAGAGTTAAGATGCATATGTTTTTGTGTATTAAGTGAACATGGATTAATTTTCTGTGTTTTATGCTGATTTAGAGTCACACATCAATTTTATATCAACATTGTAATTATAATGTGTTATAAGTTAAATATTATAATATAGTTATAATACATTATATGATAATACTAAATGAGATCAATATTAAAGTTGAGCCAGTACTACTCTTGTATGAAATGGAATTTGAGTGACTTACAGTATTCCTTGATATTGATTTGTAGTGCTAAACCTGAAGACCATCTTGCTCGTGTGGAAGCTGTTGCCAAGGAGATAGATGCCACAGGAACCTATCAGCTGACCATGGAAGAGCTGGTGTTTGGGGCCAAACAGGCATGGCGAAACGCCCCGAGATGCATTGGCAGGATCCAGTGGTCCAACTTGCAGGTGAGTAGCGAAGGCTGCCCGGACCACGTCTTAATTTCATCCCAACCCATATGAGTAGTGTTGAAGATAGCAGGATCGTTCCTTAATTGCCTAAATGTGCTTCTCAACTGGCGCACAGGTGTTTGATGCGCGAAAGTGTAGCACAGCCCGAGAAATGTTCGACTTCCTGTGCAGGCACATAGAATTCGCCACGAACGGAGGGAACTTGAGGTAGGTGACGTCTTCCAGAATCTCCAGTGCTGGTATTCGGCTCTAGGTTATTATTTAAATCTTAAGAGATGGGCCAGAGTTCTGCCTTTTGGTAAAACGGTCATTGTCGCGTTCCCCAACAGGTCTACAATTACGATTTTCCCCCAGAGAGGGGATGGAAAGCATGACTTCAGAGTGTGGAACAGTCAGCTGGTGCGGTATGCTGGGTACCACATGTCGGACGGGAGTATTCTAGGCGATCCAGCCAACACTGAGTTTACAGAGGTAGCTGTCAGAGACGTCTGATATTTATAACCCCTCTTGCTCCTGTTTTATGTCTCATGCTATGTAGAACCTCACTGTAATGCCACACTCCTCCCCTCTCCTTAGCTTTGCATCCAGCTGGGGTGGACACCAAAATATGGCCGCTTTGATGTGCTGCCTCTGGTCCTGCAAGCTAACGGTGAAGATCCTGAGGTCTTTGACATTCCTCCAGAGCTCGTCCTGGAAGTCTCAATGGAGCATCCTCAGTGAGTCGGACTAACACCTCCCATGAAAATAAATCAGTTGCACTGTATAAAGTATCAGGAATTAATTAGTTACTCATTTGGTTCCTGGTCAGCCTGCCAATTTATTGAACATGTAGTACTTGATGTAAAATAGAAGCATATCGCGGAAATAGACACATGGTCATTTTAAGAAATCGAAGGAATGTTAGGCTGTTAGAATATTGACATTCTAAAATGCTTACAAATTCGTAGGTCTTGAGAGCCAGAGTGTATCTGATTTTCATTGTACCTCATCCCGTATTTGCCTAATTAAATCAATTGTTTTTTTAAATGACTGAATTAGACCAGTCTCCTTTCTCTGGAGAGCTAAAAATTTAAAGAGACCTTTCAAACCAACTGGCCACTGCAATTTGGGGGCCAGTGCTAATCTGGAGAGCCCTACACCCAACAGAATGCATTGTTGGGGTACATTCTTTCACCCGATATTAAGCAATTGAAACCCAAAGCCTAATTATCTAGGAAGCTGATTTCTCTGCCTCTTTAAATACCAGCCACTTAAAACCAGTTCATTAATCTCTACGAGCAGAGCCAGAGGTTAAATCAAGCATTTTAAGTGCATTAGTGGAATGGTGGCCTGTTTCTGTAGGATTAACGTCCCAAGCGAATTCCCACATCACTAATTACACACCTCGGAACCATCCATAATTTTCTGAAATTGTGTCTTCTCTTATTGTCCTGAGGATCGATTATTATTATAGTCAATTTTTACTGTTACAAAAATGACAGGATAAGCTTATGTTTTGGCAGTGCCAGGAAGTAAACAGCTACTCAGTTGACTCCAAATGCATCAAATAACAGAAAAGTTTGTACAATATTTAATCATTATGAGGCATTAATTAATATATTTACTGCTATAGTATACTATACTATACTGCATATGTACTACTAGTATATTTTACCGTACTATACTTACTACTACGACATATTACTATGCTATGCTATTGTGTACTATATTTCATTACAAAGTCATTGAGTATCTAAACCATTTAACTATGTATAAAAGTGCAGCTCTTTTAGGTTATTTGCAAAAATGGACATATTCCCTTGTTTGGATGGTGGCTGTAAGACTGATGACCTCCCACCTTGCCCAGGTATGAGTGGTTTGGGGACCTGCAGCTCAGGTGGTACGCCCTCCCCGCAGTCTCCAACATGTTATTGGAGGTGGGGGGCCTGGAGTTTCCTGCCTGTCCCTTCAATGGCTGGTACATGGGCACGGAGATCGGGGCGCGGGACTTCTGTGACCCCCAGCGCTACAACATGCTGGAGGTGAGGATGGTCACTCCTTCTCATGTTATATAGAGGAATTTGAGAAAGTGACTTAAACTTACATTACAAGGTGTCAGTCAAACACAGAGCTGATCTTTCAGTGATTCTAGGTCCACGTAAAAGGTTTTTAATATTATTGAATATCTTCTATCAGAGTAATATGGTGGCACGGATGTGCAGTGGTTAGCACTGTTACCTCACACTTCCAGGACCAGGGTTCGAGTCTCTGCCACGGCTCCATGTGTGTGGTGTTTGCATGTTCTCCCCGTGTTGTCGTGGGGTTTCCTCCCAGAATCCAAAACCATCAGGGCTGTGCAGAGACTATTTGAAGGGCCCAAAGATAAAAAAGTACCTTTAAAGCTCGTGCACAAGTTCACATGAAATAGTTTTGGCAGAACGGGCAGGTGCTCAGGCTCCCCCCACCACCTGAAAGCACAACGACGACAAAAGCATTTCAGAAATCAAAATGAACTACAAGACTGACTGAAATAAAATAAAAATGCGTAGTTCTATTTTAAACTTCTGTTTTTGAGTTCAAAAACCTGCTTACAGGCTATCAGCCTGTTTTAGCCTTCCAGATGTCCCTCCTCTAAATAATTGATAGTAAGTGTGGTCTGTGATAAGCATCTCAAATTGACAAAATTACGTATGCCCTCACGAGACCGTGTTTTCCATTAAGAGATTAGATTAAATTTTGGCATGCGGCGAGCCAGTCATGAATGTGAAAGCTCACTGTGGAACCATTTTGAGTGTGACGCAAGTTCTAATTGTTTGTTTGTGGTGCACGGCTTAAGAGAAAGGAACTAAGTAAAAGACATGCCTTAATTGCTGCCACAAACATGTTTATAAACATGTTAAGGACTACAACACCATGAAAAGAAACGGGGCCAAAATACGAGGTGACATTAAAACTGGCGGTATTACACAAGCCGGAATTTCTTGCTTAGCCAGATAACTTGTCAGAATTAAGGTAGTCTGAGCTACATTTAAGTGGACAAAGATGTAGTCCGTTTAGCTCAGACTACCTTAAATCCAACAAGCTGGCTATGCAAGAAATCCTGCTTCGTAAAATACCCCTTAGGGCTATCAAATGATTATTTTTTAAATCATGTATAGTCACAGTATATTCAGTATAGGAATGCGTTTATCTTTTTCAAACAAAATAAATAAAGCAACAGTGTTTCCTAGCCTTTCGCCTCAGTCAGCATCCCTGTGAATCTGGCGTTTTGTGTAACATCATGACCAAAGTTCTCGCGTTGTTTACAACCAATAAGGAATGCTATATGTTTCAATTAAAAATCTTTGCACATACTATTTTCCCATTTGGAAATCAAGTTACCACATGTGTTAGCACTGTCAAAGAAATAATAAGAAGTTACCGCTTTAAAACGAACGCTAATGAGTTGACTTTGACGGCCCCTGTTAAAAATACAGGGTCTGGACGACGAAACTGCGTGCGTGACTAACGAGGCCCTCTGGCCAATTCAGTCACTCAAACTTAAAAAGAGGGAGAGGACCCTGCTTCTACTCTTCACTTAATCAGGGACGTCATGTAGGTTATGTGAATTGGCAGCCTTTTTACAGTCCTGTAAGATCCCCAACCCAAAGTTCAAAATGCTGATTGTGCTAGAGGTCGAGTTAGCAGTCTGCTCCTTGACCAGAGGAACAGCCCCACAGCGTAAGTGAGGGAAGTGAGAGAAACATGTATCTCTGTATGGTTATGCTCTAGGACTTAGTGTTTATTAAAGCCTTGCCTTTATTCATAAATGTTTTGTGCTGTGAGTTTTCATTTGAGGGCTTCTTTTTAGAAGCTAAAATTAAAACTAAATTATGAAGCTCAGTAAAAATACAAGCTGAAATAAAAATGGCGGAAACTCATAAAATTGAAATTAAAATGAAAAAGAAACAAAAATGAAAAAGTGTTAAGATTGAAACTAGTTTTTAAAACTGAAATTAAAATTACCTTGACCACGCTCCCTTGTGTCAACACATTTAAATTATTTTTCACTTTCTCTTTTCTGTCTGTCTTTCGGTCTCTGCTTTGCTCTCAAAGACTGTTGGCAGCAAGATGGGCCTGGAGACAGACAATCCCTCCTCGCTCTGGAAGGACGTGGCCTTAGTAGCCGTCAATATCGCTGTCATGCACAGCTTCCAGGTACGGCCACCTGCGCGTTACACTCTTGCGGGGGGGGGGCTGGCTACTCTCGTTGTTACCTGTTTCACAACATCAAATATGCGGAAACTCAAATTTCCAGAAGCAAACTTGACTAAATGAAATGTATGAGGAATTATTTCTGATATTTGTTCCCGATAACTGGAAGTTCCGGGTATCACCAGGAACAAAGTAGGGGCATGGATACCCTGGCAGATTCAGGGGGCCCAGCAATTTACAGGGGCCCTTGAATACGTGAAATTATACATAAAACTGGGCAGGTGTGGGGGGGGGGCAAGGTGACATTCTTTCATGGGACCCAGAATTTCTAGCTGCAGCCCTGGGTGTTGATATGTTTCAGATTATTCATTTTATCATGCTGGGACAAATAAAGTAAATGTCAGCACACGGAAGTTCAGTATTTCATGTGTAAGATTAGTTACTGGCAGTGGCTTCCAGGAAATGTAATGACCGATGCCTGGTTTTCATGTGGGGGGGTACAGAAGCATAATGTGACCATCACGGACCATCACTCCGCCACTGAGTCCTTCATAAGACACATGGAGACTGAGTTCCAGCTGCGGGGGGGCTGCCCGGCTGACTGGACCTGGCTGGTTCCACCCATGTCCGGCTCCATCACACCTGTCTTCCACCAGGAGATGGTCAACTACGTCCTCTCACCTTTCTTTTACTATCAGGTGCTGTGACCTCCTTCTTGCCTCAACAAGCTCATTAATTACAGTATATTAATAATTAAACAGATTAGTTGCCTTCAGTTATCCATCATGAAGTGAGATTTGTCCGTTAGCTAGATAACTTGTCACATTTAAGGTACCACAGTTTAAATGGATTTTTCGTTCATTCACATACATTTAGCCCAGACCACCTTAAATCTGACAAGTTATCTTGCTAACCTAAAGTTCCAGCTTCATAATACAAGCCCCAATTCAATCGAAGAACACATAGACTTAGTAGCCTTAGCACTAAGTGTACCTAGTTATAATTGGGTAAGTCCCACATTTTTCTGTGTGCTATTTTCAACTGCAGCCACATGATTGGCTGTTTGCATTAGCAAGCAGGTGTAGTTAATAAAGTGGCCAATGAGTGTGGAGTAGATTTATTACTATATCCAGAATACTGAATATCAACCACTCTTAGCCACGCATGTCAAATTAGCATGTTTTACTGTTCATCTAAGTTGGCCATTATTTCTATCATTTTCTCATCTGCTTTTTTTCCTTCTTTCATGCTTTTTACAGCCAGATGCCTGGTTAACACACAACTGGAAAAATAACGTGTGGAGAAAAGGGAAACTCGTGTCTTTCAAAGGACTAGCCAGGTAAAACACTGAATGGTCAGCTGGACCAATCCATAATGTCTGCTGCAGTCACCATCACTGCGGGCTGGACCGTCAAACTCATGAAACTGCATCTTTCTGCAGAATGGTACTCTTCTGCTCCACGGTGATGCGCCGCTTCATTGCTCAGAGGGTACGGTGTACCGTAATTTACGCTACAGAGACAGGCAAATCACAGTCCTTCGCCAAAAAACTCAACTCGATGCTGAACAGTGCCTTCAATTCCAGGGTAAGAGACCCGCCTCCCTTGACTACTAGAGAGCCAATGGTCTTTTAAACATGTGACATCTTAATCCTCCATGGTTGTACTCAAGTAATTCTTCATTTATACAAACAAAATGAGAAAAGAGAAAGACGTCTTTCAATGCATATTTCGGACCCTAAATGCTATACTGGAAGTAGACCCCATCGTGTATGTGTAACTGGTTCTGGCCTCATGCAGGTGATGTGCATGCATGACTATAACATCGCTGACCTGGAGAAAGAGTCCTTTCTGGTTGTGGTAACCAGCACCTTTGGCAATGGAGAATCCCCAGAGAACGGAAAGGTCTGCATTTATAATGACCTTTCAATAGCCTCTATGACTTTTTCTCATTGATTAATAGTCAATAAAGTTGACTTTCTCTGTCCTTCTTGTTCATGTCTTCATCTTACAGAGCTTCTGGAAGCATCTTTATGCCTTGCCGTGCCTTACAAACAAATTCAGGTACATCCCTCATGGAAAGAACGTTTTTAGATGAATTTGAGGAAGCACTTCTCTACACAGCATGCAGTTCGAATATGGAATAGTCTTCCTGCTAGTGTAGCGGAAGCTAAAACCCTGGGTTCCTTTAAATCAGAGCTAGATAAGATTTTAACAGCTCTGAGCTATTAGTTAAGTTCTCCCCAAACGAGCTTGATGGACCAAATGGCCTCCTCTCGTTTGTAAATTTCTTATGTTCTTAGATACTGCCCCTAAAGCTAAGGAGATGATTGGTTGGATGGAGGTAGGTAATGCTGGGTCTTCTCTTGCTGCATAGGTACTGTGTGTTTGGCCTGGGCTCCCGCGTGTACCCACAATTCTGCGCTTTCGCCCGGTCTGTGGACACCAAGCTTGCGGCTCTTGGGGCCAAGCGCCTGACATGCATGGGAGAGGGCGATGAGCTGGGCGGACAGGACAAAGCCTTCATCATCTGGGCCAAGAAAGCCTTCGCGGTAGGCCAACAGAACAGAATCTAGTCATGTTTGCTGTCATTTTGTATTTGTTAAAAAAAAGATTACTGGTTCATGTTTGTCTTTGCTGTCTCTCCATCCCCTGGTTGTTGTCGTTGATTTCTGGGCAAAAGGATGCCTGCCAGGAATTTGGAATCAGTACCCAGCTGGATATCCGGCTGCCAGGGATGGACCAGCACATTGATGACTGGGACCCAAGGAGATACCAGCTGCAGCACAAAAAATCCTCCCAAGACCACATCACCGGTAAGCCTCTTCCTGAGTCGACTGCAGATATTCCACATAGGATCTCTTAAATGATAAATCCAAATGCCTTCTAGTCGTGTTTTACAGGCTCTGCCAAGTTGTACATTACATTCATGTTTTTAATGCATCTTCTCTGTCTTCATCTGCAGCCCTCTCAGCCATCCACTCCAAAAAAATTCTCCCCATGAAGCTGAAGAGAAGACAGAACCTCCAGAGCTCTCAGTCAAGGTGCAGGACCCGTTACGTTCTCCTATCCTATCCTAGACCTGAGATGCATGTTTCTCATTGGCTGACTCTTAAACGTGAGAGTCTTTTGATTCTCGTCATATTTGGTTTAATTGTCCCTTGCTCGAATCATGCTGGCAGGGAATAAATTATACTGGAATCGGTCCATGTCAAGAGATGTGCAGAGCTCTGATATTCAGTTAAATCAGGAGTAAAAAATAAATAGATTTTTTCTTCTAAGACATTACAAGATATATTAAAGAGGTTATGGTGTTCTTGAGATCCAGATTTTACTTAAAACCAGAGAAAAGTAGAAATATATGGCCCTGTTTGGGTCATACAAAGACATGTGATGTATGTGCTTATGTTTTATTTGTGCACGTGGCTTAAGTTTCACAATAGATGCTCTATTAATTTATGGGAATGAAGCATGTATACATCAGTAAAGTATGTGAGCACAACAGGCCACATATCGCAGGAGACTGCCACTCCTTATGATGAAATCTGCAGTGCTTAGTGCTTGGTATGGTGTGGCATGCAGGAAGGTGCCAATCATTACGACATTTTATGTTTCAGCCGTGCCACTATTCTGGTGGAGCTGGAGAGTGACAACAGCGGAGAGGGCGTGCAGTACCTGCCTGGTGACCACGTTGGGCTTTTCCCGGGGAACTCGACGCAGCTGGTCACTGGCATCCTTAAGCACGTTGCCGACGCACCTCCCAGCAACCAGAGTGTGCAACTTCAGTATCGATCGGGCACAAGTGCAAGTATGTTGCTCGAGGGACTGTGTGGCCCTGCTTTCTGAAAAATAATTTTAAAAAAAACAATGTATATCCCTTTGGATAAAAGCATCTGCCAAATCAGACGAACTGTAACAAACATGAGTAACATAGCATTTGGAATTCAGATAAAGTTCACCATGGCACCCAAATAGGTCATGAAAAAGAATATACATCGCCTCAAGGATATACTTGCTTACTCTGTGCCACAGATGGAGACGAAGGCTGGCAGGCCAACGACCATATCCCAGAATGCACTCTGTCCCAGGCACTGACCTACTTCCTGGACATTACCACGCCCCCTTCGCAGAATCTTCTTCACAAGCTGTCTCAGCTGGCAGGCCAAGAGTGTCATCGGCAGAGGCTGTTAAAGCTATCTCGGGTAAGCACACCTGCAGCACTGGTCCTTCGCTTCCAGTCTAACTTACCCTCAGCTGCACCCCAGACAGTGTAATATGTCCTCCTACTCTCTTCTGTCCCTCCAAGGGTATTGAAAACAGCTGAGACCATAATTTAGTAGCCATAAATTTTTGCAGTTATTGCTATTGCTTAGTAGACTAAAAAGACTGGAATGGCTTTTAACTCTGCTGGACAATCTACTGAGGCAATTTAGGCTGAGTACCTCATTTAGGAGGTACAAGAGAAGGCGCTCACTTTTCAGTCGTAAGTCCAGGTACTCAAGCGCTATACTATTTTATGACCAAGTTTATCCTTTAGATGAATGTTTTAGATACCATTAAGCACTTTTACACAGGAGTACAAAGGCAGGGATATGAGGTTGAGAATGTCGTACTGGATCTTGTAGGACGCCGAGGAGTACAATTCCTGGAAAGCATTTCACAAGCCTACCTTCTTGGAGGTTCTTGAGGAATTCTCCTCCTTGGAGCCCCCGGCGACTTTCCTGCTCAGCCAGCTGCCTCCTTTAAAGCCCCGCCTCTATTCCATAAGCTCCTCCCCTGAACTCAACCCCAGGGAGATCCATCTTACTGTGACTGTGGTCAACTATCATACGCAAGGTACGGAGTTTCTGCATGATTCACAAAGTGCTGGCTGTCAGGTGGCTGCTTCTGGGTGGTGACATCTGACCTTCACGTTCCAGATGGACAAGGTCCAATGCATCACGGTGTCTCCAGCACCTGGCTGAACACCATCAAGGAGGGAGACATGGTGCCTTGCTTTATCCGCAGGTATGAGACACCAGCATCTGTCACCTTCTGTGCCTGAGGTGCACCTGGTCTTTTAGCCCTGTAGAGACCTATCTAGCCATTTTTAAACCAACCCCAGGCCAGCTGCAAATGCTGTACCATGTTGTTCATGTTGGCCATTCAGAAGGTGCTTATTGGGTCTGTCTCTCACTTCTAGCTCCAGTGATTTTCACCTCCCAGCGGAGCCCAGCTCTCCAGCCATCCTAGTGGGGACGGGCAGTGGCATCGCCCCCTTCAGGGGCTTTTGGCAACAGCGGCTGTATGACACGCAAACTAAAGGTAACATGGAAAGAAGTTTCTGTGATTAACGTTCCCATGGCCTGTGGCACGCATCACTGTAACACCTTTCATGAAAAAATAGTTGTGACTCTGAACACTAGGACTGGGAATCAACCTGAGCTCATAATCTGTTCTGATTTTGATTCCCAAGCGCCCGATTCAATTCAAATTTAATTTTGTTACATTTTTTTAAAAAAGAATAGCGCACTGTAGTTGCCAAATGCTGTCTATTACCATGTAAAACAAATAACCAGACAGGGTTTTTGTTAAGTAAAACTGATAATATATACAAGTCATGGGGAAAAGGCATAAATTAGCAAGATCGATCTCGGGATTTTTGTGAATTGATATTGAATTATCAAAACCAGTACCAAGAGCAATCATAAAATCGATATTTTTCCCCAACCCTACTGACCACTACAGTCTTCACTGGCTGTCTTGCCTGTATATTTATGCTATTTGGTCTTATCTTGTTGTGTGTCCAGGTGTGAGTGGTGCACCCATGACACTAGTGTTTGGTTGCCGAAGTTCAGACAAAGACCACGTCTACAAAGAGGAAACCCAGCAGATGATGAAGAATGGGGTGCTCAGTGACGTCTTTCCTGCATATTCTCGTGAATCTGGCCACCCTAAGGTGTGTTTTTATAACTTAATTATGTCATCTGAGTATCCAGTTGTGTGTAGAAGCGAAGATTCATACATAATGCTTGTTTGCTTCTAATATGGACCATAACCTCATTGTTTGCTAAAATGAAATCAATTATCAAAGAAGGAGTCCATAAAGTTGAAAGTGTCAGTGTATATTAACACAACATATGCTGAACTGTTGGGATGACCTTGTTTCCTTGTGGTCTCCATAATCAGATGTACGTCCAAGATGTCTTGAGGGAAAGGTTGGTACGGGAAGTGGTGAGGGTCCTGCACTGGGAACAGGGGCATCTCTATATCTGTGGGAATGGAAGAATGGTCCAGGATGTAACCAACACAGTGCAGGACATCCTGGCCAAGCAACTGGAATTGAATCCCTCCGCTGCTGTGGAATACATGGCCCAGCTTAAGGTAGGCATTGTTTTTTGGCAAGAACAAAGCATATATGTTGATATAGCAACAGTGAGTAAATGGAACCACCATTTCTGGTTGTCATTGAAAATATGTATAGTCAAACTTTGAGATATTGTGCTTTTATTGACCATGTAAAGTCATGATTTGTTACCATCATTCACCTCGCTGTCTTGTTTTTGACAGTTCGAAAAGAGGTTCCATGTAGATGACTTTGGAGCAACTGTTCGGACATAACAGAAGCTAAACTGTGATCAGGCTTCGCAACGAGTCTAGAGAGCGGCGCAAACTTGGAGTCAAGGGATGGAGGCTCAGTCTTATAGTCTGAACTTCAAGTTAATGGCTCACTTTGTTGAAATACATTCCCCTGCCAGTCTTCTGTTTATACAACAGATAGCTGTTGCCAGCCAAAATGCCAAGTGGACGCTGTGTGAGGGAGGAACAAGCATAAGGGAACAGTTCCAGGCGTCACAGGCTGTGAAAATTATTTATTTCAAGTGAGAAAAATATGTGCCGATTGTGCAGTGATCTTTGTTCTCTTTGATTACATGGATGTAATTTCATCTTGGTCATTTAAAACCTGTTCCTGTTCCTTTTTTGTGCTTTTGTGCATTCACTATCTGATTATACAATCTCTGTTTATACAGTTTTATGTTTCTGTACATGAAAAATGGACACACTGCAATTTATTGCCCTTCATAGCTTGCTGATAATCTCACTGTGTTGTATCCTTAAATAGAACATTTTAAGCACTAATTGTTTCTAGAACTTCCTACATTTTTTAAAGGTTTTTGTAACAAAATAAACCAGTATATTACTTATTAGTGCATGATTAGGGCTCGTTTAACAATAGTGTCATACTATATGATTTATTGTAAAACTTGGTATGTGTCCAATTTGTAAATAATTTTAATGTTATCTACTGATGAAGTAAAAATAAACATTTAAAAGCTGAACGTGTTATATTGCATATTGTTAACTTAAAAATGTAATTTGCTTTTATGAGGAAAAAAAAGTTGCAATTCAGTGTGGAAGCCGTACTACCTTATTCTGAAACCCAATAGCAGCTGTATTATAGTGTATTATAGTGCTCACTTTTACTAGTCCTATAATGGCCTAGTTATGCAGCTCTAAATGTGAGTATTAAAGTCCTTTTGAATGTTGAAGAACTACAAAGCATGGTGTGGATGGGGCCACTAAGTATCCATCCATCCATCCATCCATTTCCTGTAGCTGCTTATTCACAGGGGGTCTGAAGTCTATTAGTTTACTAAGTAAACTTACTCATTAACACAAATAGCCAAACTGAGAGTTGCATGACTACAACGCTATATACCATTGACCTCCAACCATTTTTTACAGTGAGGAATACGTTAATAAAGAAAATAATCTTAGGAGCTACCAAGTCACAATGAAGGGGGGGGGGGGCGCTGGGAAGCTTGGTATTTTTCTGACTGGGGTGGGAGGAGGGGGTTGTGTCTTGTTGATGGACTGTTTGGTAACCACTGCAATAGATAAAGAGGGTGATGGGATAAAGAAGTTAATTCACTGTGAGACTAAGCATTAGTATGAACAAGACACGTGATCAAAGTGATTTGTAATTATTGGTAGCAGAAGTGGTGACTCCAGCATCTCAGAAACCACTATCCTGGTATTTTTACACACAACATAGTTTATACATATATATATCTCCAGGCAGTGTTCAGTGTAAAGGTAAGTTACTAGTGAACAGGAACACCACACATGTAAAGCTAACAGCTCAGTGCAACGGTGGTGTATAGAAAGACATCTCTGAACACGCAAGCAGTTAAATCTTGAAGCAAGTTTAGAGGCAACGGAAAGTCCTACCCATTACTAGGCAGGGGTGCCTGATGAAGTGGCCAGAGTGTAAAGGCAGGGTTGCCAACTTCGGTCAGCTGGCTGGCGTGAGATTTTCGATTCCAGACAAGTCTGCACACGAAGTTACATGTATGTAACAGTTTTATTCCCTTATAAATAGTCTGTAGGGTTTGCAAATTACCCCAACGGTTTTGACGTAGGTAATTTTAGGTTTATAGTGGAATAATATAAATTTGCCGTATGATGTTTTGCGTGAGTGTCTGAGAGTGTGAGTGTCACGCCTAATGTGTGAGTTGGCAGCCCTGCATAGGTATTTACTTAACCCACTGTAACTGTGATAGTCTAACCTAAGCATGATTGCTCAGCTTATGATTGACCCCCACTCATAAGTATTGGGAACTTTACACTTTACACTAAGTAAATTCTCTGGAAGGTTAACATAATTTTATAATCATTATTCATCCTAATAAAATGTATCCATAATATAAAATAGTTACTATCAACTTTTCGAATTTCCTATCACGTTCACGAAAAATGCATTTTAAGGGCAATCTTATTCCCATTACAGTGTATAGTATATTTCATTGGTCAATTGACTTTGCAGTTCCGTTTGACCCGGAAGTGACGCGAGCGGACGGCCATATTGCTTTCCGCCAGGCGCCGTAGCGAATGTTCACTGACTTGACATTTGCAGTTTTGGAAAACAGATCATGACATACTCAAGTGTATGAAGGAATCTCCTGTTATAGTGTAGCATAGTCAGAGGTTACAACCGGACAATGGCTGGAAGCCGACTTGAAAAGTTTGGCACCATATTCACGCGGTAGGTTTGAAAACCAGTTGTACTGTTTTGACTAAACACATGAGAAACGCACTTCAAGGGTAAAAGGCGAGCTGCTCTTCGGCTTGGCATGCTTTTCCCAAATTGTGTTGCGTAAAGATGAATTATTCGGCCATTATTTGCTATAGATATATGAAAAAATGTCATTGCTGTTTTTGGGTCAATTAACGATAATTTCTTTACAGGTTATAGTCTTGCATGGGTCACATAATACCCTTGAATGCATTGAATATTTTCGTCAGATATTGTGTTAGCTGTACGTTGTTGTTAACCCTGACGTTATATTTTAGAAACCGCGCTCCAGGCTCCCTAATACTAAGAGCTAGCTTTAGCATTAAATCCTAGAGTCAGACGATCACTTTAACTTTCTGTCTCCCTGTGTAGGATGGGCGATTTAATTCGCGGTGGAGTTGTGAAAGCAAAGGATGTTCCTGTCTGGTATGATGTATACGCTGCTTTTCCACCGAAGAAGGATCCTCTGTACGTGAAGCCAATGGCTAAGAGATACGGGAAAGTGACAGTAACTGTGCCTGAAATACTCTACAAGGAGGATGCGGTTCGCGCGTAAGTTAGCTTTTGTTTTGTACCCAAGGGCCCAGACCTTTTAGTTACAGATATGGGTATTTTTAAAATCTGCTATTTAAACTGTGCTATGTAAAATCTTAAATTGCATGAAGCGTAGATATGGAAACTGGCAGCAAAGTGTGAGGCACACGAAGAAAACGTGGGAACTATGTTAAGCAGTTTAAGGCCAGCAGGTGGTGCTGTGTGTCCGTGGTTGCTTTGACAAGTTCAATTACTTCCAAAACCTGCTTGCACATATGGATTTTTCTTTTTCAGAAAATTTTATGCAGTTTACGGGACTGGACCGAGGGCTTTTGAGCTTAGTAAACCCAACTTTATCTCCACCTGCCAACGGTAGTTTTTTTTTCATTATATTTTGTTTAGTTGTGTTCTGAGATGCCTGTTCAGGTAGGGTACAGTTTTTATAACAATATTTGGGTGGGACTGTAGGTTTGTGGAGAAGTACAGCGAGCTGGAGAAACAGGGCGAGGTGACAGAAGAGGCGCTGTTCGAGGAGACGGGGAGGGCTCTCCTGGCGGAAGGAATCATGCTCCGGAGACGAGGCGGACCCTCGGTCAGTGGAAAGGTGTCGTACGGTGGCGGGCACAGGGCTGTCCATAGCAATCATCAACATCTCTTTAGTTGTCCTGTCCCTGATTTGGAGGGAATTGCACATCAATGTAACAGTGGGCTTTTTATACTGTTAAATTAAGCGGTTACATAATAATTTTGAGCTATACTAGGATGCACTGTGGGGGGGGAAAGTAATCTGTTCTGTGACTTGCCGTGATGATTCATACCAGAGACGACTTTCAGATTTTTCTGTCATTTGATTTTTTTTAATCTCATAATTAATGCTCATACTTTTCACAAGTAGCTTATAGAAGGATGTTTACTTTGAGGTATTTATAGATTTACTTGTACCAGAGGGTTTAGTAAATTTTCAAAAACGATAGTCTTAAATATTTAAGTCCAGCCTTTTTTTGACAGAGAAGCCCTTAATCTTCTTTGTTTCTATTTATAACTGGGCTGTATAGTTTGTTATAGGTTTTTTATTGTAATGGAAAAACTAATTTGGCCTGTTTCGACCTCATTCTTGCTTGGGATAATGTAAGAGTGACATTGATACATACCTATTCTGCTGAACAGTTTGGCAGTACATTTATCACAGTCTGAAGCCATGTGTCTGAACCCAAGATAAGGGGAAATTAGTTTTAATTGGTGCCAGGCAGTGATATCTTTGTGCCTGCAGGTGGCGCCAGAGAACCGGGACCCTGTACTGGGAATGAGGCTAAAGGACATGCTATCAGAGCTGCAGACAGACACGGCTGGAAAGGCACAGGCAGAGGGGGAGCAGGTACAGGGGGAGAGCACAGGGACGCCTCACTGAGACGTTTTGCCCAACGACTGGCACATGCTCGATGGCCCAATCAGATTCCATCCCCATGCTGTCACTCCATGCGCGGCCTGACCGCAGTGGTGAAGCAGCAGTGTTTTTGGTAAGCTCTGCCCTCCTCTCATAGCAGGTCACTGCTATCTGAATGCACTTCTGGATCCACATGTAGTGTTTTTTTGTTCTGAAAATCCTTTCCAAGCCAGACCGGACTGGACTCATAACTCAAATCCCCTCCCCTTCACCACCACCACCACATGCTTCATTGTTGCCCTGACGACGTCCTCACTGACCTTCAACTGCAGGTGGTTTGAATACGGGTCCATTCTTGGACGACGCTGAACCACGCAGGACCAACCAGCTGGCCTCACTGTCCCTTATCCCACGGACCTTGAGATGAAGAACAATTGTTTGCGGGGGGTGGGTTTCATAACCTGGAACACTTTTTGGCCTTTTTCAGAATGCATGTGTTGGGACTTTCTGATGCAGTGACTCAGTGTACTATTGATACACCAATGTTCCAGTGTACAGTTGTTACACCAAACAAACCTGTTTGCTGTTTGTCTTGTGGCCGTTATTATCTACAGTGACCTGATGGGAATGTCTGTAACTTGTGTGGTCATTAAACAGTTTCCACATGCTTGTCACCCCTTCCGAGTCTCTCCTCCTCCTCACACTGGCCCTGAAGTATATCGTGCAGCACTTATTGTACATCGCATAGCCTTTAATGAAGACTTTGAGCGATTCCAGTGAACAGGATGATTTCCTGTGTCACCGGTTTTATCATTATTATTCTTTTTTAAAGCAGCCCTTAGGCGTCCTCATCAGAATACGTCGTAACGGCCGCCAAGGGACCTTCCGCACGTGATAACTGCCAGCCGCTTATTCCCAGATGCAGAGTGGCTTCACGGTGAATAGCCAGTGTGCTTTGAAATCGGCGGGTTCCGAAATTGGGTAGCGTTCGACCCAATGCTCTCCGCTTTGAGTCTGAAATGCCAGCATTCTGGTGGGCATACTTATATATAAAAAAAAAAAAAAGCTGCACTGCTTTGAGCCAGCGCACTCCTCGGCGGGTTTTGTGGCCGCAGACGGTGCCTTTATATTTCCTAGATAACTGGGCGTTTAAAGCTCAAAAGCTGAAGTTCTACTGAAGAGGGAGGAGCAGTCCTTTCACCGGGCCTCGTAGCCTAAATTTAGTGTATTTGCAATAAATTGATTTAATTTATTTCAAAGTAGCTTGGGATGAGTGACGTGTGTGTTTACCCTGAAGCTCATGCCCTCCATCTGCAGTCACATTCCGCTGATGCTCCCCGACAGCCTACATTCTCCTTCACGCAGGGCCCCCGCCCCCCCCGAAAAGCATAATCAGCTTGGGGTGGGGGGGGGCAGGCTCCATATGGTATGCATGGCATAATTCATCACGTACTGCTAGTTTTTTTGGCTCCTGCAAATCATCAGCATATTGATGATTCTACCATGAGACCAAGTTGGCAGGATTAATGTTTTCTAACATACAACAGTATTATTTATTGCCATTAATTCTTAAATATGATTCCTCACGGCGGTGCCCGCGTTTGCGATGAATGTATACCAGTCCTTAATGTGTGTTTTTCGAATGCGTTCAGAAAGCACTGAAAACGTCCATTAGCGCTGTCGCTTAAAGGGCAACCGCGTGCGTCTGGAGTGAGAAACCGGCAGCCCCTGTGATCTGGCCTTGCAGTTCGCGTGAGGAAGGACATCTGCATGAATCATGACTGTAACGGGAGACCCGCGTCAGCTTTAAGCTCTGAATGTCAGCCTGATGGTCACAACTGGCTCTTGTCTCACATGTCATGTTGTTTACTAAATATTCAAGCATCTAATCTGGCACTCGTTCTGCTAAGAGATGTTCAGTGGTGGTATTGACTGTGAGCAGCAGGAAGGGTGTGTAAGAACTTCCTGAAGTTCTTGTGTAATTAGTGTTTCTAATGGCATTGTTCCTTTTCACCTCTGCCTCTCAACCCAGTGCTTAGGGATCACAGAGCAGTCCACCCAGCTCCCTCCCAGCTCCCACCCAGCACTCTACCAGGTATTTGCTGTTCTTTGATGTTCTTGATTGGCTTAGACCTAGGAGGGACCAAAACTGTGGACTGTCTAGGGCAGGGGTGGGCAGTCTTATCCGCAAAGGGCCGGTGTGTACGCAGGTTTTTGGGATAACCTGTAGGTCAGCTGTTCAAACCCAGGTGTGAG
>JAOYFF010000100.1:1629608-1640107 GCA_025773925.1 Cryptomyrus ogoouensis | reverse complement strand
TAAGGAGGGCTGCCCCTCTCCCCGGGGGGCCCAAACAATTTCGCCCCCCCCGGGAGCCGTAAAAAAAGGGCTCAGGCCACCCACCCCCCCCCCCCCCCCCCCACCTCGACATGGCTGCATAGGATACATCCTTCAATGTTCATTTCATATTAATGTTTGTCAAGAATGATTCCACATTCGTCTCCCACGGGGACTGACTGAAGACACTTGGAGCAGCGAGTAATGAGAATCTTTAATATTGCCCGTCTCACTCGGCTGAAGATGAGATTGTTCCGGTTAAACTCTGCGATGTGCTATGATACTATTTATTTTCTAACATGCTTGCTGTCGCTTCATTGCATTTTTTTCCACCCTTCCCATCCTTCTGAGGGCCAGAAGTTGCCTTTGCCCTTGCGAAGACTTTGTTCCTCGCTATAGACCTCCTCTCTTTCTGAAGGAGGTGGAGAAACCTCCGTCCCTCGTGACCGCTCCAAGGTTGCTGGGTGACTGCCGCAGCCTCACCTGTCGGATGCTCTCCCCGTTGACTGTTCAGCGTCGGGCCCTGAGACACGGACACGGCCAGCGCCTGGGCGCCTTAATGACCTCCTGAGTAATATCCTCTAATCTGATCGTTTTGGGCCACAGTGATTAGAGCCGAGGCCCTTTTCTCCCTTTTAAATCATCTTTTTATTTCACGAACAGCATTAAAAATTGAAGCCTCGGGAGGAGGCCGACGATGATGTAGCTGCTGTTATTAATTATGGTTTTAAATAAATAATGCAGTCTTGTCTGGACTTCCCTGTTCCCTTTCTCCATCCTGTTCATTTTTTTTTATATACTTTCCTACTCGCTGTCCGATCCATCTGTCAGGGGTATGGTTACGTGGGGTGGGGTGGGGGGGCTGGCCATGATGACAGGGGTGTTCAGTTCCCCATCTCAAAAGTCTCCCTGCAAAGATGGCTTCCTCCCAGGCCCCCGGGCTGGGCACCGTCCCGCTCATCAGGCTGATGGCGACTCGGGTCTGCGATCCGGTCTTCATCAGGCCCACATTGACCGAGCTAGTTAGGGCTCAGAGCCTGACAATCACAATGGCAAGACCAACTGTTCCCGGGAGCCCAAATCTGTAGCATTTACTAGCCAATCAAAGCCATTCAGTGCTCTAGGGGGAGCTGTGCGCTGGACGGCACCAGCTCCATCCAAAAAGCGCGCTATGAGCCCGGACCCACGGATAATTATAATTAAAATCTGCCGGCTTTCTTCCTGTCTAATCTTCTGGCATATAGCTGAAGTTCAGAGACATTTGCATAAAATTGCCCGAGTTTCATAACACATTCAAATCGAAATTTATGAAGTTTTTTTCTCTCCTTTTTTTGATCCAAGTCCACTCATTTATGCAGAAGTGTTCTGATCATAAGGTTGGCTTTGTATATTTCTCCTGGATTATGGACTCGTGTGTGAAAAAGGTGGGTATGTTACTAGATCCTGGGATATAGGTAAGAAACGCTAAAAAGGGGGGCAGAGGGTTTTTTTTTGGGGGGGGGGCAGAAGGTCACAGGCTCAGAGAGATAACCAGCAGACAACTTGTCCACATTAGTATTTTTCACCTATAGGAGAGCCTACATACAGATTAGGACACTGTCCTTGTGATCAGACCTCCAAGTGCTCCTGGCTGACCCTGCTTTGGATAAAAGAGCCTGCTAAATAAATAAAATGTAAAAGATACTATGGCGAGTAGGTAAGGATTAACCCTTTCGTTGTCTGTTCCCAAACGCTAACAGGTGCCCCCCTGCCCTGGACCGTGGCGTTCTCCCGTGCTCAGTTGTCGCTTCCTGGCCACGTCTCGCCGATGTGCCGTTTGATAAAACCGCCCGGCCTTTCAGTGTGCCCGTCGGGGCCGCTCCGCAGAAGAGGAAGCCTCCCTTGACAAATTGGGTTTTGAAAGGCAGTTCTTTCATTGAGGGGGGGGGGGCGTGTGCGCAGGAGGGGGGGGGCGATGACTGGCAAAAGAAGACAGGAAGAGGCTTGTCTTGAAGACAAGGATTAAATGGAATAAAAATGAAAACAAATAAAAGAGAGCACCCCCCCCAAAAGCAATAACCCCCCTCCTTCTCATCGCCCCGCTCCCCCCTACTTCGCCCTCTGCTTTCTTCTTCCTGACGGCTGCCGTTCGCTCGGAGTTAAGGTTGTCTGTGATAATCTTATCTGCCCATGAATGGAAGCAGAAAGGGACAAAAGAGGCCAAGGTATAGCAGAGGTCTGATGGGACCCCGATGGCACAGCTGTCCGTCGCAAAGGCCGTTTCTGTGGAAATGATGAACGACACGCGTGCTGCCCCCTGCCCCAAGCCCTCGGCAGGGGATGCGAAATGGCGACGCCGTCTCCCCGGACAGAATGACGACGTCTGGGCCCCGTCTGTACCCGTGTGACCGTCTGCGGTGGGGGCCGCTGTTCGTCTCCGTGACAGGCTGTTCGTTTCATCCCCGGCGTTGATGCTCAGTTAAGACCTTTAATACTCTGACGCCTGCGTCTGCCGGAGCCTGATGAAACCAGTGTGGAGAAAAAAAAATATATGTATTTTCTTATGACTTGTTTCTCCTGACATGATAAATTGCCTCATCTGTTCGGTTTGCAGACGTAACCCTTCCAGGCTGCTCCGTCTGCCGCGTGTACCAGATTCGGCACGTACCGCTCTCGTCTTTCAAGTGCCGTCGCTTCTAAAATGTAAAGTGCCTCTCTTAAAAGCTGCCCCCCCCCCCCCCCACCACAGTCTATCCCACGTGACGTTATTTCTGCGCCGATGAGTTTTGCCCATTTCTGAGTCCTTTTATCGGCAAATCCTAAGTGAGGCTCTGTTTTTTGTCGACGCGATTAATAACATCCGCTGGGTGACATAAAGCAGGATGGTCTCGCATTTCTGTCCTCATTCATAACCACGTGCGGCATTAATGGGCCGGGCCGGGTCGGGGCGCGGCCGGGGGGGACGCTAGCCGGCGCCGGCCATGACGCGGTTGCGCCGTTCTGCTTACCCAGTGACACACTGCCTCTCCCCCGCCTTCCCATCAGCCCCCACTTTCACGGTCACCCACCACCCCAGCCGGTCCGGCACCCGTCCGGGGATTTGACCAGGCAGAACTGGGTAAAACGGGACACGGCGTCTCTCCTGCCGGTTTTATTTTTATACCTCCCCCCGCCCGCACCCCCACCTGTGTTCCCGATTATGATAAATGACACCAGATGAGAAATACACAACCTGGCAAAAAAAAGAAAAGGAAAAAACCTCTATCACAGCTGCAACATGGTACAGGAAGCATGTGCTTTTTTTAGTGTCTACACACACACACGTGCACACGCACACAAACAAGCACAAAACAGAGTGTCTTCAAAGAGACTTCTAAAGGCAGACACCTTCAGCAAACAGGAAGCAAATTCCCCTTCTCTGCCAACGTACGATCTAATTAAAGTATGCCATGACAGTCGCTTCGTTAACGAGCTGAAGCGTTTCACTTTTATCTTTATGTCCACTTGGGAAACAGCTCCCAGCACGACAGCAGAGCTGACGGTACCCAGTGGCTGCTGGGGTCACGGCCTTTGGATGCCGCCCCGACCAGTTCAGTCCGATCTGCTTTCCTCTCAGTAGACATGGAGCTGCCATTCCTGTGCTGGATTGATGTCCTGTAGAGGGACACTAGATCAGCACAGGCCTCTCTGGATAAGGAGTTGGATGGATGGATGGATAGATGGATGGATGGGCAAAAAGTAATTAAGCGTAAAATGAAATTAAGCACCTGTGTTTGGTTTGATGTGCTCCATGCTGGGATGCCACTACAGCCCCAAGCTCCGATAATCACACCAACATGGCGCATGCAAAGCACCATGCAAAATGATGCTTAAATACATTGTAAGAAGGACAAAAGAGAGAAAACGATGGGGACTGTGGTAGAATCGGGGGGGGGGGGGGGCTAGAATGTTTTTTCTCATCCTAAAGAAAAGGGAAATTCAGCACTTTGACTTGGTGGAAAGTTGCAGGGTTGCACAGGTTTGGCGGCCTGCATGTCAACTGTTTGTTACCCAGAATGCTCGGCGGCAGATCGCCTCCTCTGTACCCGAAGTGGACGAGCTAAAACCTTTACAAGGTCAAAGGGAGCTTTTGTGCAATGCGAGGCTGTCCCTGTTCGCGCCTGGAAGGGCCTTTATTTGATGTGTTGGTTGCACTTAAGATCTAAACGGGTTTAATGCCGCCTAGTTGTGTGGTGGCCAGCTGTCAGCTGTCAAGCAGTGCCGCTCTATTGCACAGTGCCACTGCTTTGCCATAATTCACTATGGATTCTGTCACAGTTGCCAATACTTCTAAAGCCTCGATCCTCCCTGCCTTCATTGAATTTTCTTTGCTTTCACCTCTTTATATAACAGCTAATGGGGTTCTGGCCCACGACCCTATTGGATGTGTCAGCCGGCGTCAGGAGAGCGGAGCAGAGCGGACAGGCTCGGATCAGCTCGGTAACAGGGCTGCTTTGGGAACTGCAACACGAAGGCCCTTCCAGGCCTCGTCCGGAGCCCCCCCTGCTCCCCCTGGGTGGGGCTGACGTGTCTGATGCAGGGGCTCCCTCCGAGGCACAGACACTGGATGGGGCTCTGTTCGCCTTGTCTGTCCCTCTCCTCCCCTTTCATAATTCATATGGCAGCAGACACCAGCTCGCGGGCTCACAGCGGTGGGCCGACATCACAGCTTATTGAGTATCTCCCAGGCTGATCAATATTTAATGCCGTCTTTAACAACCTCAAGTTTAGCAAGAAGCCCTTTCTTTCCTGACTTCCCCTCCGCATATATATGCCTCTCTGCGTGGCCCCTGGTCCAGCCATGTCATGCGGGCCCAGGACGTCGTGGCTGTTATTAATGTAAGCGTTTGACCCATGTCAACGGGTCTTTGCGTTCCTCCTGAACACGGCGTGTCCGTCAGAGCCCGGGGACCCACGGTGGGGGGGGGATGTGAGCTGCTGGTAGATAAGGCGCAGGTGGTGGTCCACAGCTGACGATTGGAAAGCAAAAAGTTCCCCTTGTGATCGGAAGGCACGATTAATTTTCTGTCACTGGCGCGTGGGTAAAGGAGTATCAGGTGTAATTAGCCCACTGGGGGAAAGTGGGGGGGGGTGGGGGGGGGGCATCTGTGGGAAAAGCAACCTCTGATCTCCAAATAAAATCCCTATCTAGATGCAGAAATGAATACAGAATCAGCTGTTAGCTGAGGACCTAACACCCTCCCATCGTTTGTCCATCTGGGGGGGCTTTCATCTGCAGTACGCTGATCGAATCCTACAACCGAGACGTGCGTGTAAATGAATCCGGCGCCGCCACTTGCCGCACCGATCCGACCCATGTGCAAATAATACATCCATCTGGCTGTCGCACCGGTGCCCTCTTTAGCCCCGTCTCTCGCCGCGGTGCTCAATAGCGGCGGGGCCAGATTTGATCATCGGGCCCCATATTTAATAAAGCCCTCCCCGGGCTGGGGCCTCAGCCTCGTTTTGGGGCCCCATTCATCATGGCAGTAATTACCTTGGGTCTCCGCCTGCCGCCACCCCCCCCCCCCCAACCACCCCACCCCTTCCTGGCCAAAATCCAATCTGTGCCATCGCCCCGGTGAATCCGGCGAGCATAAATAATAATACATGTACAAATGAAATGAGAAAGATTACATTTGGTCACATGAAGCGGGGGACAGGAGGGCGGCTGAGGCTGGTGGTTAGGGTGTGGGATGTGGGGGGGCGTCAGGCCACAAAGCGTGCTGTTTGCGCGCTCGAGGAAATATCTGAAGGTTAATTTGTTTTGATACCTGAGGCAAAATCTTTAAAGCCCATCTTATCAAGAAAAGCCATTTATGATGTCATTAGCAGGACCGGGAGACACATCAATAAGGTTAACGACAGGGACGCGCAGCCGGGCCGAATAACAGGAAGCGGCCAGACGAGAACCTCCGGGTGGGGAGGAGCTGGGGGGGGGGGGGCCCACCCACCACATGCCGCAGGGAGGTCAGCCCCCCAGCTGTGTTTTCTAGCTGTACGGTCGGGGTGGGGTGTGGATGTGGGCTGTCAGGATAATGGGTGTTTCTTACAGATGACGTAATGCAGATTAGATAGACAGACAGACAGACAGACAGATAGACAGATAGATAGATAGACAGACAGACAGACAGAGACAGATAGATAGACAGATAGATAGATAGATAGATAGATAGATAGATAGATAGATAGATCGATCGATCGATCTTCTTGGTGTCATTCTGGTATCGCTGTAGCCCCGTGTCTTCCTGGTGTCATCCTGGTGTCACTGTACCCTGGTGTCGCTGTAGCCTGGTGTCTTCCTGGTGTCGCTGTACCCTGGTGTCTTCCTGGTGTCATCCTGGTGTCGCTGCACCCTGGTGTCTTCCTGGTGTCGCTGTACCCTGGTATCTTCCTGGTGTCATCCTGGTGTCGCTGTACCCTGGTGTCTTCCTGGTGTCATCCTGGTGTCGCTGTACCCTGGTATCTTCCTGGTGTCATCCTGGTGTCGCTGTACCCTGATGTCTTCCTGGTGTCATCCTGGTGTGACTGTACCCTGGTGTCATCCTGGTGTCACCCTGGTGTCATTGTAGCCCAGGTGTCTTCCTGGTGTCACCGTAGCCCAATGTTTCCCTGACATAACCATAACCTGGTGACATCCTGGTGTCACCATACCATAATCCCCAGATCTGTGTTACCTTCACTAGACCTCCTCCCTCCCCCCCCCCACTTAGCCCATCAAGCACACCACTGCCTTTGTAGCCTGGGCTCCTGTTCATTAGCGCTTCATTTGAGCCGCTGCCTCCAGTGTCCGCCGAGGCGGAATGTTTTCCGCTAACGTGATGTCAAAACGGCTTGCTTAATTCCCAGCCGAAAACCCAGTATGGTGAATACTAAATACAAATTACGCACGAGATCTCAAATTTACTTCATACCGTTACCCCCCACCCAGCTCTGGGGAGGAGGGGGGAGCACAGTGTGGGGCTAACTGCCGAGGGCACCTCTGTTGTGCGATCTTATGCCTGGTGGGCCAGGAATGGAACCGGATCGGCACTGGGGAAAACCAACAACTTCACACAGGGAGAATGGGGCTGGTGTTTTACATTGTTTTACCGTCAAAATGCCTGGGAGATTAATAGCTGGAGAGAGAGAGGAGGAGTAAAGCAGGGGGAGATGAGAGAGAGAGAGGAGGAGATGGGGGGCGTGTTTCAGGGTGATTTACTTGAGGAATGGCTGGAGTCTATTCAGGCGGCAATACTGGGCGAGTCGAAGAAGCGTTTAATTAACAGTGACACCACACAACCTGCTCCATACACGCGGAATACCAAACATCCAACTCCCTGATCTTATTACCGGAATAAACACAGGCCGGCTGTGTCCAGTGACGATGCCAGGCAGGTGGACCTTGTGAGTGTCCCCCCACCCCCTCCACAAGAAAGGCTGGGCTTGCTGTAGCATCTCTACAGCCTGTTTTCAACATCAAAAGTATGGAAGACATTTCAAGTGGCTGTGCGATCAGCCCAGGGGGCATTGGGACCACGCTGTCTTTCCAGATGTGAATGAAAGAAGCCCTCGAAATTATCCTCGGTTCCCACCCCGCTCCACTCCAGCCAGAGTTAGTGGGTTGGTCTCTGGATAGCAAGGCTGCCTGGCCCATCATCATGCAGACCACGCATTCACCACCCCTCCCTCCCATTAGCCGGCCATCTTCGCCCCCTCCCACTGGTGCCCCCCACTCCCACGCGGCCTAGCAGCCCCATTTTCTCAGACCTGCCGCTCTGGCCGGCCCGGCCCGGCCCGGCCCGCACTTGCAGACAGGTTAATAGCGGTACTCCATCAAACTCCGAGACAGGCGCTGATGACTATGCCGTATGCTGTGTGTTAATAGAGAGGAGAGAGCACACCAAAGGGACCCCCCCCAAACCAAAACAGTCCATCTCCCAGTGCCCAGGCTCCCCCCATTTACCCCTCCCCCCCACCCTCCAGACCTCCCGTTACATCACTTATTTAACTTGCCGTGCACTGGAGCTGTTTAATTGAACTTTTCTCGAATGTTTGCATGTGCAGTGGAAGTCTTTCCTAAAACAATTAATAACAGATTTTCATAACATCCCTGACAGAGTCTGGCTGCATTGTTCCGTCCTGGCTGGAATTAATTATGCTCTGTGCCAAGAGAAGGGATGACAGGACAAGATAATGTATTTGTGCGATACGGGCCATTGACTGCTTTTCAATACGCTGGGAACAATAAAGACGGGAAGGAATAGCGGCGGTATCTGCGGATCCGTATTCAATGCTAATTGTTAGCGGCGCATTCGGTTTCACCGCTCGGCGCCAAAAGAGCCGGGCAAGGGGAAGGGCTATTGTCAAAACATTAGCTAGCAAATTGCTTCTCGTGGTGTTCTGTGGAGTTTGATGAATTTAAAATGGTAGTGGCGGAGGGGGTGGGAGAGTGTAAGCTAGCTAAGAAAGGGCCCGACGGGTCGTTAGCTGTAAATGAGAATGCGGTGCTAGTCCGGTATCCTGGATGCGAGTCATGTGATTGGAGGGGGATTACAATAGCGATCAGGACGATTTGCCTCCCTCCCCCCCCGACTCCGAAAATCAGATAAATGTCCAGTCTGTGAGAGCCACAGTGGAGTGAAATGGCGCTGTGTTCACGAGCCTGTAATCAGGGAAGTGCCCCCTCCCCCCCCAAAAAAAAAAAAAATCTCCTCACAATCTGAACGAAATCACTGATGAAGGTCAAAGAGGCTCAGAATACAAAAGCGATAATTAATATTCATTAGCAGGACGCTGACATTTGCACGAGCCGCCTGCGTCGCACGCAGCAAACGCTGCGGCCAGGCCCCGGCTCGCTCGCACTGAAGGCCGTGACCACAGGCTTACCATTGGCCTCAAGTGGAGCAATCCCACATTATCAGGGCGATAAAGCTTAAAGGAAGATGTGGGAGGGGGGCAGGACTTTCATGTAGCAAATGATCTATGGTGAACGCGGGATTTAGCGTGAGGATCGGTAGCGACTGTTTAAGTTCTCCGTGCCAATGGGCAGCATGCTATGTGACGAGCCCCCCGCCCATCACGACTATCTGCCAGGATGAAGCATTGCGGTCTGTCTGGCTGCTTTTAATGAGCTGTGGCTTTCCACCGAAACTCCCAGTGCTTTAATGCAATTTTCGATGCATTTTACAAGGTTGCGAGGAACACTCTGTGATGGATGACGTTTTGTGTGCTGGTATTTTTGTGTGTGTGTGTTGCAGTTGGGGAGGGGCCTCTTAAAAGCAAGAGAATAGCTTTCAAAATGAGGCGTGGGTTACAGGTGCTGGCTGCCTGCTTTGTACGTTGCTCTCCTGGCCAGCGTTCTGTCATTTCCCAGAATCCTCTGCTGTCATCGGCTCTGTGACTAACCGATTGATCAAGTCTTGTCTGCCCGCTCATCCTGTCGTTCAGTGGAGTTCGCCAGGCAGCCGCTATCGATTCTTTTGTGCGAACAAAATCTCCAAACGGGCAGTAACAATAACTGCTGCATAATTGCGTGTTTGCAGAAAGTCTTTGTTACCGTCGGACTGTGGGAGAGTTTCGGGCAGCTGGGGTCTGTTTATGAGGCATCACCCAGATCTCAGGTTCTGTCTTCCTGCTGAGCTTTGGCCGGACACACGAGCCGGATGAACGTTGGGTGATGCTGTTGGTCGCTGATAGGCCCCTAAGTACCTGTGATGTATTATATTGTATTATCTTCCATGCGGAAACGGCCTAATGACTAACTGCGCACTTTTAACCGCGGTGGTAATGGTATCACTTAAATTTTCACTCTATGTCTGCCTGTAAGAACAGTTTTATATTGTTTCTTTTATTCATGGACATTGAGTTCTGATTACCTTTTAAAAACGGAGGGTAATATTCAGTCAGACACAAAGGTTAAATGCTTCCACTGGAGCGCTAAGTTAACACCTTAGACAGTCGTGAATTAAAACAGACGCCGGGCTGTTGGTTATTAGCGTGGTGGGGCTGTTTCTCTTGCCCACTGGGGGTGGCCTCGTGTCTTTCGGCAGCGGAGCCACGGTGGAGGTGAATGGAGCTTGCATCCGTGAATGGGAAACGGGAGGGTGGTAAGGACCAGACCGAAAGCAGGCCTGTGAAAGCTGCAGCAGCGAGTTCCCAGCATTTAATCCTGATCTTTATTTCCGGGGTAACCTGTCGCGCTGCGGTGGGCTCTGATGATGGCTGAGCCATCGCTCAGCCCCCCCCCCACGGCCCTCAGGAAGGTCGTCTGGTTAATGCACATTGCAGCCTTCCTGGGCCCCTTAACCACTTTTTAATCAGTAATTATTAGCGGACTGGAAGGGCGCGCAGACGTCCGCCTCCCAGAGACTGCCCGTCAATATGTCATGTCAATTACGGCACCGTGCTGTTCGCGGCAAGGTGTGTGTGTGTGTGTGTGTGTGTGTGTGGGGGGGGGGGGGGGCGGAGACAAATAATGGGGG
>JAOYFF010000100.1:1580986-1620207 GCA_025773925.1 Cryptomyrus ogoouensis | reverse complement strand
GTCAGCCTTATACACAGCCTCACCTTTGGACTTCATTAAAAGAGAAAGGAAAAGATGGGGGGGGGGGGGGAGGGGGGAGACTTTGCAGGGAGGGTTTCTATCTCCACACAACTCTTCCCCTTCAGCACCCACATCACCTGACCCGCGTGCTCCGGTCGGCCAATCACGCGCGCACCAGCAGCAGAAACGGCACCGGATGGGGGGAGGGGGGGTTTGCAGGAGATTAAGCTCAGGGGAAAATTCAGCCCACTTAACAACCGCGGCCCTGACGTGTAGCGCCCAGCTCCCAGGAAAACAGCAACGGCACACCGAGAACAGCGCCACATTTCACGCCGGCGTCAGCATTAAGCCGGATTCGGGCTGGCCACTAAACTCCGCTTTCGCTATATCAGCAGCACCTCCGGCTCCCTCTCTCCCTCCATCTCTCTTCCTCTCTTCCTGCGTCCACTCCCCTCGCCAGTTACCGCCACGTTAACCTGAACCGCAGTTACGTCAGTCTGCGCCGCTGATCTGCTATAAGTCTCCGTTAAGCGTTCCGGAGCACTATATAAACAACGTTCAATTTAACGGAATTAACGCAGCAATAATACAAAGATTCTTCAAATATTTCAAGTTCCCGGGCGTGCTGACTACCTACTGAGAGTGTGCTGACTGACTACATGCAAAACCGTGCTCCTTAATGAAAGACAATTATTAGGATTTGGATTAAAGACTAACCAGCTAACCCGCGGCTAAAGTGTAAACATGTCTATTTTTAAATTTCCAAAGCGCCCAGCTGACACGCATCGAAAGGGGACAAGCTGACCATGAGGATGGAAAATAAGATCACAATAAGAGGAATTTAAAAACACAAATAGTTCTGGTTTAACATCCGTAGTTAGTAATCCAGTTAAAGTAACTCAAGCCTAATGCAGCTTGTAAAGGTTATCAAGTGTAAGTAAACTGCAAACACTCCCACACACACACAAAACAGACACACACACACAGACACACAAAGACACAGATATATACACAAACACACACAGGCACAGACACCCAAACACACACACACAGACACACAAAGACACACACACACACAGACATACAGACAAACACACACACACACACACACACACACGCAGCTTCACCTACCCTCTCCAATTTTAAGGGCCAAGCGATGCCCATTTCACACCTTTAGGGGGGTCAGCTGCGAGACAAAGGTCACCCATAAATGCCACGCAGGGGGTGACTCCTGGCTGCGCTGCGTTTGCCAAAGTAAAACGAGAAACCTGAGAATGAGCGGCATGCCAAAAAAACCTTTAGCCTCCACAGCAGGACTGAAACCACGAGCCACTAACCCAGATCGTTACGTAACCACATCGACTAGGTAGGTCACCTAGTTACGACAGATAAGCGCTCAGGCCGCGCTGACCGTTTATCGCAGCTAACCCGCATACGTGAGCTAGCTAAATCACCCGATCTGACGTCGAACGGCACTTCCTGCCCAGCGATTATGGTGCAACAAACTCTCCTCACAAAATGTCACTTTACAGAGGACATGTTTTCACAGTATGTCCAGAGGAGGGGGACAATGTCCACGAACAGCCCCTGTGAGCAGGGTTTCCGAAGCGATGTGTCGCTGAGATCAGCCAGGGGACAATCTGTACTCACTTCCTCGCTTCATGGGGCGTGCGTGCTGCGGGCGAGACAGGCCTGGGACGCCAAGCCTCGGCCTGCACCGCGACTCGGAGTGTCTCGCGGACGGAGGGAAAAGCAGGAGGTGATCCACGCTGTAGACCGAAAACAGACCTTGCTTGTTCACCACGTAATTGGAAGTGCCTCGTCCGCCTCCCGGACTAGGCACCAAAGCCGGCACGCCGTGGCACATCGGCAAGCGGCGGGGACTCATTTGAGGGCGGCAAGACGAAACACGCTCGCCGCTCTATAACAGCCCCAGCCCTGTTTATATCGCCGGATGACTGTTCGGGGTGGGGGGGTAAGGATGGGAGTGATTGTGATTTCATAGAACAGAACTGCAGCCAGGAGTGAACACAGCAGCTTTTTCAACCACCCCCCACACCACCAAGCCTCCTGCTCACCCCAGAGAGCAACAACAAGCCTTTCGGAATTCAGCCCCCACCGAGGTGGCCAGACTCCCATGATCAATTAAGAAACATCGTGTCTGGGCACGCAGAGGACCAGCGCGGCAGAATCCATGCATCTGTGGCGAAGGCCGCAACATGCTGGACATCGAAATCTGGCAACCCTGGTATGGATACAGACAAAGACAAACACACAGCGAAGGCCTCCCCAGATTAAGGCAGAGGGACCCCAGGATATCTGCGCCGCCCCCCCCCCCCCACCCATAAAGGCTTCTCTAATATTGTGAAACCCTGTGATATTAGCAGGCTACGCACACAGCGGGGGCAGGGACGCACCAGCGGAAATCACTTTCCTCCATGACTGGTTTGCCAAACACAAAGACACAAAGAGGTACCCAGAGGCACTCGGTGTACAGAGCCGGCAAGAGCGGGGGCACGAGATCCGCCCTGCTGCCCCCCAGCCAGGGGCGTCTCCCGTTTCGACTTCCCGGACAAACGGCACCACAGACAGCTGTTACCTTCAGAGGTGTCCCCATGGTGAAAGGTGGATAACAGAGAGGGGGGGGAGGGAGGAGGTCAGAGAGGGTCATGGGAAGGAGCCATGGGGGCATTTTGGGGACGGGCGCCGGCAGTTCTCACGTCGAGCGCTCAGGCTGCCACCTCCGCCGCGATCGGCCGTCACCTGACCGCAGGCGTAACCTGACCTAAATACGACGGGGGAGAAACGCGGCTTAGACGGCGGGCCGGGACTGCAGGGCTGGCACCAGAACCAGCGCCCGAGATTAAACGAAAACGGGCCCAACGTGTATCCGGGGACCAGCATCGAATTACCACCTGCAACAGGGCAGAAACAAATGCGCACAGCAATACTAATCTCAGAGCCTTAATCCCGTCATCCATAAGAGGCCGCGTTGCCCTCTTAAGACAAATAAACCCATCTTAACTAACAAGCCTGGCCCCCGGCTCAAGACACCATCATGTTGTAAGCCCCGGGTTAACCGAAAGACACCGTCCGGACGATGGTCGGCCAACGAGGATGCAGTAATGCCACGACGGAGCGATTGGCGTCTCGCGGAGCCCTCGGACGCCCCAGGAACCAGTTAAGGCTCAAAAATCGGAAAACAAGCAAAATAAATGCAGAAGAAAGAGACCATTCACTCTGAGCCGGTCTTTGGTACTTTTCCTCAATAATACGCCGATATTCCCAAGGCAGGCGAGCGGCCGAGCTTTCAAGGAGCTCACTGCCAATTCCGCGTCTGAAACCTGAACTCGCCGGGAACAATACTCCTCTGTTCACCACGCGGAGGAAAAAATTCATTACCGATCTCGGCCTGTTCTGGCCAGAAAGGCTTTTTGGGCCATGAGTATAATTGAAGTGAAAGGGGCTCCTCTTCTTCTTTCAGGCTGCGCGCCGCAATTTTCTGGTGAGGAATGGCCAGAACCGGGCCGACGGGAAACGTCAAAGTCTATTACACAGAGCGGGGGCTTATCAATGGCCACTTATTTCCACAAAAAAACGAGAAATCGCCGACATCGCAGCAGGCCAACCTCCTCTGCGAACGTCAACCGCCAGGTTAGCGCTCATTACACAAACGGCTCCAGATTCCATACAGTGTCGACACAAAGCTCCCTCCTCGCGGGGATGTCTGGGATACCATTCTCCCAGACCAGAATCCCCTTCTGCCATATGCTAATTAGCTGGAAGGAAATGGAACGAAGAAAATCCAGCCCCATCCCCAGATGGAAAAGAAACATTCCCAGAAGAATAAAAACTAATCAGAAGGTCCAAACGCAAACGGGCCTGCTCATCTACAACCAGCAAGAGAAGGTGACCCAAGTCTGCATCTTACCTTGGGCTGGGCGCGTCTAGGGAAGGCAACTTTGGGGTCGATCTGCGGAGGGATGAAAAAAAGAGAGAATGTAAACATTACAAATCATACTTTAATTTACACATTTAGAAAGGAACAGCAAGCACAGAATGGGGGGGGGGCAGGGGCAAAAAAAAGGATAATAAATGCAGACAATCACAGCATTTTACCCGCGAGTGTGACATGCAGCCCCCCCCCCCCCCTAATAACACAGGCAGAGAATCAGATCAGCACCTCCACTCTCCCACGTTCCTTACAGTGCTTATCGTCCTCACTAATTACATTTGTACCGTTTGGCTCGTACCACGGCAAACACGGGGAGCAGCGTTTCTCAGAATTAGCAGAGTATCCCTGTTAAAGCCATTCGACGCACCACAGCTCCCCCCTGGATCAAGAAGAGGCCGAGTACTTTCCCACAATACGATGAAATGAAGGGAGAGATGTACCACTTTTACTCAGGCGTTCCTACTTGTGCTAGAGGCCGAACTGTCCATAAGGCCGATATTTTTATTATAGCCTAACGGCCAGCTTTAAAAACATTTTTTTTTATCAACCAAACGACATAAAACTAACAATGAACTACCTTGAAAAGATCGAAGGCATCAGTGCAAAAAGAAACATCATGGATTTTAGGAAAATCAAAGCGGATGTGAGTCGGTTCATTTTTTTTGGATCATCCTCAAATCTTCAGAGGATTTTCCACACCGGATCTTAAAGGGACAGAGGCCGTCTCGGCTTTGGATGACAGGGTGGGCGCAGGTGCAGCGAGGTTAGACTCAGACGCCTGTTCTGTCCTTTTTTAGCACAATGCTAACGCTAACATACGAGCATAAATATGAACTAAAAAAAAAAAAAAAAACTAACAAAAGAGGGGAAAAAAAATCCTGTAGAGTGACAGACACCTGAACACTGCTTTCATCCAAGATTCATTACAATTCATTCCAGGCCCTTCCAAAACCCAAAAGGACATCGCTACCATCGGCCTTTGAAGGCCATCTTCAGAGATCCAGGTGGTCTCCCCCGCCTGCACCCCTCCCCACCCCCGTATTATTTCCAGAGGTTACCGTGACGCACAGTCAATGACCCATTTTGATTTCATCGATTCCAATTAAGCGGCAGGGGGAAATAAAAATGCGATGTGTTTACGGGTACACCTCTAGGCACCGTGGTGCCAGGCAGAGCGCTCGCGAAGACCGGCTGAGGCCCAATTCTCCTCAAAAGTAGATATCGACCACATTTAAATAACACCAGCTCTGAAAAACAAAACCACTTAAACCCAGAATAAAAGGAATCCAAAACAATCTATGGGACCATTCAGGGACTCTCTCTCTCTCTCGTTTTCCTTGTGATCTGTTCATCTCACTTGCTATTTTTACACACACACAAACAAAAAAAAAATATACGTCATCCCTTTCTCTCTCTTCTTCCAAAAATATAACCAGTAATGATGTGCAGAACAGGCAGAAGCTCGCGTACATGGCCTATGGCCACAGGAAGACAGAGCAGACACCCCGTCATTCGGTTACGGCGACCCGGAAACGCACTTTGACCATAAGTCACCGCTGAGGAACGGCGACTCTGTTCCCCCACACACCGGCACCCGAGCGGACAAAGCAGCAGGCAAGCAGAGAGTCCGGGGCCCATTTGGCAATTATCGCTCAGCCCTGAATGCTATGAATAGTTCACAGTGTCTGCTAAACCCCCCCTCCCCTCCCCTCCCCTCCCCCAAACGTTAACATCTCTTCCCAGGGCAGAAATGACTTCAGGATAGAAAGTGCATTAGTGGATTGTTACAGGAATACACACTGCAACATGGTAGGAAATGTCTTTCCATTCATAAGGACCAAGAAAAAGGTTTAGGGTTAGGTTTAGGGTTAGGTTTAGGATTAAATACTTGGTTAAACCCAGTGCTTCAGAAATAGCACAAGCTATGAGTTAAGCCAATCAGAAACAGCCATCTTAAATGACTTAATAACACTGCCGCATTATCATAAACATCATCTACAGAAATAGTTTGCATATCTTATCATTTCATACACAGATACTTAAACCAACTGCAGCCTGGAATTATACTTGAGTAAAAGTTTTGAAGCGTGAAACTTCAGGTCACAAGTATAGTTTCCTAACCACTACTCCACCTAATGATAGAAGAGTGAAATTGCACTCGAGGAAATGGGATCTGTAAATTGAACTGCTTTATCCTGATGCGTTTCTTCTAGAAATAGGTGACACACCGTGACAGGGCCCAAAATTAACTTCTTAATTCCATTTTGTCAAAATCAAAGCAGGCGGAAGTAACACAAACATGGGACACGTTCACATTCACAGACACCGGCCTGTGGGTCACATGACACCGGCATTTTCACAATAACTGCACACATCCGATTACATAAATCAGAAACAAACTGGTTATCAGCCAAGATGAATTGCGATGTAAATTATTCACCAGACACCAGCTCATGTGCATTCGAATACAGAACTGGGCGTCTAACAGACACCGCCCCCCCCCCCACAAATAACTGCTGAATGGGCACCAGTAATAGTGCCTAATGATCTCTGACAACCACGGGAGAAATTATTAATATCTGTGATGTCTGACAGATAACCCCGCCAATACCAAGCATTCCAGAAGCGGCCCAATTACCCATCAATCCTGACGGGGGTGCCAGAAAGCACGGCGTCCCTTTCTGCCCGAGGGGCATGCCCCTAACAAACCACAGGGACGAGCCGCAAACATGGTGGGAGGGAGCCCAGAAGGTCGCCGGTTCAAATCCCTCCGTTTGACACAATGACATCACCGCTGGACAGCTGAGTGAGGCCCTTAATCCTAACTGTTCCAGGGACTGACTGACCCTGTTCTCTTAAAAAAAAAAAAAAGTGTACATTGTTTTAGATAAAAGTGTCAAATAAATGAATTTAAATATAACAAAACACATAAATAAAGTACACCTGGAAAGAAAAAAAAATTATTCTTATATGAAAAACAAGAAAAGAAAATGACAGCACTTATGTGACCAGAGGTGAAGCAGCGTCTAGAAATGCGATGAGGCTGCGCTGATGCAGGTGCAGGCTGGCACGTCTGCGTGCCCCAAAGCTCATCCCACAGACCCACCTGGACGTACCTTTCCGGAAGCCTAACCAGCCCGCCAGCCGTTCCGGGGCGTGATCCTGAAAGAGCCGCGTGAAAACCAGGCCTCAGCTTAGCGCCAGCTTTATCTGGGCGCTTAAACAAAACAAAAAAAACTGCTTTACAATTTAAAAAGGTAAGCAGTGTTGGGAGAGGGGAGGAGGCGCGCTTCCGCAAACCGGGCAGGGAGCCCCCATCTGAGGGCTCCTCCTTTGTGAGGAGATGCCGGGTTGACTCAACGAGAAGCAACAGCAGCTCCGGGAGGTTTTAAAAAAAAAAAAACATAAGAGCAGAGAATATTTCAGATCCCCGGGGGGAAGAGAGAGAAGGGAGGGTTCTGGCCCGCCACGCTGGATAAGCCCTCGTTAGGGTACATGACGTGTTTGGGCAGAGGGGGCTGCTGGTATATGGGGGGGAGGGGGGGACAAGAGAGAAGCGGACCGTCGATTGCAGCAAGATCAGAGAGGTGCTCTTATCAGCAAGGTCACGGTTCACCTGCAGCCGCTCAATTTCACAACTTAAACAGAGAGCGCTGCCGCACACGCACGGCACCGGGGCCGCTCCTCCGACACTCGCTCCCGTGTCCCCCACCTCCTCCTGGCATCGGCCCCCTCGATCTGCCTCCCCGACACACCGATCACAGCCGCGAGGTTCCCCTCCACCCCCGCAGCCGAGCGGACCGAACCTCCAAGTGTCTCAAATAGGCAAATGTGCTACACTGATTAAATAAAAAGAAAAGCAAAAAAAAAAAAAACATAAGCAGCATTTCGCACCCTTGCGATGCCAGGCTAACCTCCGGCATGCATTTTTACACACGACAACCCCCCCCCTTTGCCATTCTGCTGCCGGTCCACCCGTGTACTTGCCAAATAATGTTATAATGAGTTAGCCGTCGCCTCTGCCAGCGATCACAAGGGAGAACACAGGCACTGGATGGTCATAAGGCTCTCTCTCTCTCTCTCACTCACACACACACACACACACACACACACACAGGTGAGGAAGCTGAAGTAACGGCGAGAAGCACGAGAACATTACGGTTCTCGCTCGGCTGATGAACCCCGCAGGCCATCGCCAATCCACCAGCGAGTAACGCCATAAATAAGAGAGAGACATAAACAGCCACACAGACAGCAGACAGAATGACCTCCTGCGGAGGTTAACCGGCAGTCGCTTTCACACACCTCTCCCTCGTAGCTGAGCCCAGGTGCCAGGCTGCCTAGCCGAATATTATTAAAATTATAGGGCCAGGTATTTTCATTTAAAAGAAAAATTGACATCTATGAAAAGCATCCTTCTGCGGTTTGCACAGCTAAATTCAATCAGTTGGGGACAGCTGTGCGCACAGGTACTGCCTGTCCCCCTCAACCTCCGAGCACAATCCGCTCAAAGATCAAAGATTAACTTTTATAAAAACACACTGAAAATTTTTTTTAATCTAATTTTGTTTTAAACCACTTCTTCTGAGTTTGTGCTATTAAAAGGCTATTTAAAAAATGCACAATGTTATCGGGCACTACGAAAACACGCCCGACAGATCACGCCTGACACAGTGCACAAACACAGGAGCACATTTCAGCAACGCTAAATCAAGAGGTTTCAGCGTCCAGCCTTTATTTTAATCTGCAACAATTAAAAATTACAACACATGAGCGGAAACAAGAAATTATTTATATGATCTACATGCACCTTTTGTGTTGACTAAAAACTGCAAGAAGGAGAACTGAGATCTACTCCTCCAATAATCAGAGTTTTCCAACAAGTGTTTCCTGTTAGTTTCGGCTAATGACAAATAGGGACTCAAGAGAGAAAACGTCAACTGAGTGACATATTAGGCATGGATGGACAACCTAAAATAACCACCTGTTTACTATAACCTGATTATTTTTTTAATTTTAAAAATAAAATGTGTTGTCATTTTCTCCATGTCCAACATACCCTTTTAATAAATGTCCAGCATGGCTCAACAATGAAAATATTTTTTTAAATGATAATTTTTCAAATTCAAATCCAACAATCCAACACCTGCATTTGTTACAAATTTATTAAACTGAAAAACATTAAAGAGCATATCTGAGTTTTAAATCATACATTTAAAAACATTCTGATCTTCAAAAACAAAAAGGCAATAACCTAGATGCCAAATTCAATACTAATATAACAGCACAGGAGGGGGAAAAAAACACATTTAGCAACACAATTGCAGACAAAATGCATTCAATGGTTCAAAAGCTTCAAACTACAAAGAAAAAAAGCATCGTTCATATTTAGAGGATTTGTGCTTCATCAATACATTAAATCCAGAAGTGCACATGTATCCACCAAAACAGTATTTGCTTAAATTTTATTTAATAGTACAATATCAAATGTCAGAAACCCACCAAGAGAATAAATGTGATCGACATGCAATCTGTCCACACATGAACACAGTCACATCATCACAGGCAGAGGTTTATTAAAAAATATCATTTAAACATGTGGACATATCTAGCCCATTATTTCAGCAGTTTTGATTTTCTCAGTTAAATAGCTCAAGGAAGGTTCTTTAAAGGGTACGCTGGCATAACGTGCGCTGCTGCTGTAAAAGGGTCTTAAATAGCCTTTGAAATAAATATTAACGTTTGAAGAAAGTAAGGCTTTATAACAACTGCCCCCCCCCACCCCCCCGAAGCTTGGCTGTGGGGTGGGGGGCAGCTTTTAATACCGCTTTATTGAAAGGTTTCGAGTAAGTACATATTATGGATGGGGGGGGGGGGCGGTAAATTAATATGTTCCAGTAAACTGCTCTATCAGTGCTGGTAAGCTCTCTGGGTATATTCTTCACGCAGAGTAAAACTGACAAGTGTCTCGAACCATTATTACAAAACGGTCCCAGAGAATGTCATATCTACCCAGTTTTAAATACACACGCAGGCAACATAAAGCCTTGTATCACCATTTTGACATCCTAGGGCAGTCCAATAAAAAAAAAATCATCCCATAACTAAAAGGAGTGGCAGTGAAAAGAAAGCGTGTAGGATACAATTTCAAGCTTAGCTAAAGGGAGGAGGGTAAAAAAAAGCCACTTTTGAAAGCAATTAAGTGGTGCTTTAAGCGCACTGGGGAAGTGAAGGACTTGGGTAAGGAAAGGGTTAATGGAGATAAGGCAGCTGCAGGAACACGGTACGAAAGCCATGAGTTGGAAAGCATAATTACTTATTTGCGTCAACAGTGTGTGTTGCTGTGTTAATGACATTACCTATAATGTCACTGCGCAACTCTAATGGAAACAATGGAATATGTGACAGTGGCCCTTTAAAAACCACGTTAATCACAGACAGGCACAAACACCATCCAAAAATACATATATACATATATATATATATATATAATCAATAACGAGAAACGTACCGTCTTTGAGTCTAATTCGTGGTGTGGCTGAGCTAAGACTTTATCTACACTGGCAGCATCCGCAAACGTAACGAACCCAAATCCCCTAGAAAGAGAGAGAAAATTAAGTCAGAGCGGTTAGAGGAGAGAATAATTACGACACATATGTCTTGCTAAATATCATGGAAAAAAAGACAAAAATAATAGCGCAAGAGAAAGACATGCATGTAAAACTAAGACGCCGATACAACGGTACTTGGCGACTGCATAAGGAAAAAAAATAACGCTGCCTTTTAACACGCCCTCAGCCGTATACAAAAGGTTACTTTTTAAACAGTTACAATATTTATCAACAAGCGAGGGAAACATGGATCGGCACTTTGAAACATTTGTATTTTTTGTTTGCTTAAAATAAACCACACTCTGCCGGCGAGGTAAAGCAAAAAGAATCCGCCTGAAGTCCCAAGTCAATGTCAAATTGTATCACCTTTGCAAAGCGCCGATTTAACTGCGGACAAAGCACAACTCATGTGTAAAATAAAAGTACTGGATCGCCACAGTCCGTCGTGCCGACCAATAGGAGGGAAAAGTGCATCTGTCATTGTGTGAATTTAAAGTAAAGTGAAAAACGAGCACCCCCGAAAACACGTCCTTTTTTTTTTTTTACCTGGATCGCTTGGTCGTGGGATCCCGCATCACCATGCATTCTCTGATCTCCCCGAATTTACTGAAATAGTCTCTAAGGCTGTCTGCAAACGAAACAAGAGGGACATTATTTTCTTAGTAAGCAGTTTTTTTTACTGAACAAATGCTGTTTCCTCGATTTAAAAACAAGAGGAAAAGAAGAAAAGAGACGACGGCCGATGTGCACAGGGGTCGAATAGAGGACTCTAAATGAGTGGAAATTAAAAATAAGACACGGGCATATCCCGCAAGGGCAATGCACACGCCGCACATCGCGACTGGCACAGGCGGACTGGCTCGGCTGCAACAACAACACAACAAGACAACTCAACAACAAAGGCGGCCGCTCGGGCACGGACGGAAAAATCTCTCACCTGGTGAGGTCTGCCAGCTGAGGCCACCGATAAACATTTTACTGTAAGGGGAAAACACGGCACAAGTGAGTCCAGATGTCAGATCGGCCATTTTGACGTGCAGCTAACTACTTAGCTAGCTACAAAAAAAAGAAAAACAGCGAGCTAAACGAGAGGCAAGGACAGCAGCGAGAGAGCTGTTACAGCTAGCCCAGAAAGCTATCCTGGAAAAAAGAGGGGGGGAGGCCCCGTTTGCAAATATGATCAAACAAAGGTGTAGTTAACTCACTGCGTCCAGGAGACACACATTTGCTTGTGCACAGGCGAGGACAAATTTGTGTCTGAATAATGTAGCCTCAACAAAATAATTAAGGCAAAAAGTGTCGCTATAATTAGCTCCCTTACCCCGGGTCGTGTTGTGAATCATTCGGGCTTCCAGATGTGGCTTGGCTTCCGTCTCCCTCCATAGCTAACCCAACTATAGCCAGTAACTAACAAACACACACAGACGCGGCAAAAGCTACACGAAGCCCCGCTAAGAGAATATTACTGAGCCGGGAATGCGATCGTCACACGTGGGATCAGCTCAGCCTGGCTCCCTCCCCCCTCCCTAGACCCACATGGGGCGGAGCAAGGGCTCGTCGCCTAACCATTTCGATTGACGTCAGCGCGTTGGCCCCGCCCACATTCATCTGAAACGCCGGTTCTGATGACTTTTTTTTTCTTCTCTCCCTCCCGTGAGAAGCGACGCGAGGAAACCATTACATCATTGATATCGCCGAGCACAGTGAGCGTGCGTTAATCCCCTGTTTAAGAGCAAGATGTCTTCGAAGGTATAGCGCGAAAAGGCGTCCGGGGGACAGTCGGTGACTTCAGATATAGCCCCTGCGATCCAATGAGGTCACATTCCCTAAATAGAACAGAAAATAAAAATTATTCATCTCCAGCCAAGTCAGCATGTGATGCTATCATACAGATACGGACGGATATTAATAACTAATGTCAATGTAAAAACAGCGACAAACACTAAAGGCACAATCCATTCATAAGTCTGTTTCGACAACAAAATAAAACGATTAAAGGAAAAAAAAGACATATAGTCCTCCTTCCGATTCATGTACTAAAAACAATGCTAGCTATGCTTGAGGACTACCTTAACCGTCATTAACCCTAAACATAAGAAAAAATATTAGTGTTTGCTCGCAATGAATTAAATTTGTGACATATTACATTCTGTGTTGTTTTTGTGTAACAGTATACAATGATATGCCAAGGGCCGTGGTCCTATAAAAACCATGCCATTTAAAATGAACCACTTCCAATTTCTCTTTCTGACAACGGGTATGTAATGCATCTTACGCGCGCAGATGCTTGCTGCGGTCAGCAGCAGAAAAGCCTGATCCATGCACACGTGCCGTTCTGCCACAAACCAGGCCACAGAGGCAGCAGCAGCAGCTCTGCAAAGGCAGAACACAGCATGTCTGGCAAAGCTCAAGAAATATCGTGTTGGAGAAAGAGAGACAATAAGGCTTCACGATAACACTGGAGCTTTTTGTCACACATTAAGGCAGAAACAAGAATTTGATTATTTAGAGAGAGAAAAAAAAGATTCATCCGTGTTCTGTGGCTAGTTCAAGTCCTGTGAAGTAATTATATTATTTGTACTGCATTTTCCAGTCCTGAAAACGCTGTCAGTGACGAGACAGTGAACCCCGAAAAAGACTCATTAAAGAGCATTGTTCCTTTAATGCATGCTATTGCCTTTCACTCCTTACAAAATGGGCTGTTCCGTACACAGCAATTTGAATGGGGGGAGAAAACAGAACATCTGCAATCTGTGACTTAGCACAGGTGTATCAGAGGGAACAAGAAAGAAAGCGACCAAGTAAAGGAGATTGTACTGCACGTGGTAATTTTCAACATCTCAGTACCGAGGCTTTTATTTCATGCGCTGAGCTCGCGGTACTTGACCTTCTGTGGAGTGTTCATCTTATACAGGAATTACGAAACTACGTAAGGGTGTTCTGATGCATAGAAGACCAGTCCCCGGGTCTACTTTTTTTTAATGAGACTTGTGAAAATACACTGCTGTGCAAAAGCCTCAGACAGTCAAAGAAAATTATGTTTAAATGATCTTCATGTTGGTATAAAACTATGATATTACATCCATCGAAGTGTGTCAGCTTAGCCATTTCAAAACCTCTGGTAAAATCACCCCCGCATTTGCAGCGACCGTCCAGTACACCAGAGTATTTTTTGATTCCACCACTTCTAGCACACCTTGTTTGGGTAATCAATACATCACTGAGTTATTTAACTAATTAAGTTAATTAGCTAAGAGAGTTGGTGATGAAATTTGACAAATACACGGAACGGCTGAGGGGCCCCTGAGGAGAGGTTTGGGAACCAAAGCGATGCATGTAGCTCCCCAAGAAGATATCGGTAACTTTTTGGAGAACAGAAGAAATTCTTATTCATTTTTATTGTGTTACTCTCGATTTGCATATGTTCTAATGTTACATTGTGTTTTTCCTGAACAAATATACCATTACTACCAAGACAAACAGCTTTTAACATTTTCTTTGACTGCCTAAGACTTTCACACAGTGTTTTTTTTCTTTTATGATTTCCCACAGATGCACCCTTAGATGTAACACAACAGTTTATTCCCACAAAGTACACAACAGCATTCAATAGCAACGTGCAGTCCGAATTAAGAAATGCCTGATCTAGACTTTGTCCAGGAGTGTCTATTATGAATGTATGTTTAATATAAAGTAAATATAGATGCACAGACGTGCCTGCATCAGGTACAGCCTTTGTATGCCATTTACAAACTGTGTGTCATCCATTTTTCATAGCAAGATCAAAATGACATGACGTCCAACAAAGAGCTCAAACAATCGAAAAGTCAGATTCTCCATATATGCAGATTCGGCCTCCCACAGTGTCGCGGCTCCTTCAGGATGACATTCCCTAAAATATAGCCAGAACCCGTGGCATTTTAACCAGTATCAGCTGCTTAAATCGTCCCAGTATGTCACTGCATGCTTCCAAACTCAGAAATGTACAGGCAACCTGAAATGAATGTAAAACCGAGGTCGCAGTCCACGGCACATGCAAATGTGCCTCGTCCGTTTCGGTTTAATCATTGAACGTAGCAGAGTTCCGCAACTCGCTTCCAGAACTTCTACCCCTCAGTATAGCAGCTTAATTACAACTCGCTTTGACGTCAGTAGTCTGTACTGCTTCGCGCTCACTAAACTTTCACAGGGAATAGATTTTCACACTTAGGTCTATTAAGTGTTAAAATGATGTTTAAGAGAGATATGGGACGGGGCGGATTGGGTGTTGGACTGGGGCAGCAGCTAATACCACGTCTGATTGAGATGATCACTGTCACACGCACACACTGTCCTGCCTGTAATCGCGGTGTCGTTCGCTTAACTCACTGTGACTTGCAAGCTTCCTGCAGCCGCCCGGTTTTCACTAATAGCGGCGCATGCTGGGCGTAGTTTATTAAGCTGAACCAAACGTAGATAAGCATCTTTTCACAGGGTTTCCTGAAACAAGCTCTTAAAATGTAATGTTTGAATGATGTTGTCAGGAAAAAAAACAAGTTTCTTGAGCTAGTTCATTTATTTTATTTGTTAAACAGAAGCAAACTGAGTAAAAAATTAGTATTCAGCTGAAGATTAATGCACAGTTTATAAAACTAGCTAATGGAATAACAATTAAATCTCAGCAGAATGCATTAAGCAGTTCGCTATGTGCCCAAGTTCTGCCAATCTAAACCTTAATATGTTTACAAAATAATCTGTAATGTGTTTTGCTTAGTTTGATTCATAAGAAACAAGTGGTAATACGTGTAAGATTGAAGTTAAAATTTGTTTTGGCTGTATTATTTCACGTTTCTGGAGCTTATGTAACGTCAGTAACAATTAACTTAACGTTGTGCTTGGAGAAAATAATAGTCCAGATTTTGATCTTTTGCTTCTTGGAAAGAAAAAAAAATCATTTTCAAAGGTTAACGTATGAGATTAAAAAACTCTAGTTAGTCACCTACAATAAAACTGGTTTTACCTGAAGACGGGAAAGTAGCGGGGAAAATTACGATGAGTGTCCTTTTAAACGTCACAACAGTTCTTATCTACAAGTCAATTGAAATAAATTGATATTGTGCAAGTACATTCATTACTGGGAAGAGTGTGATTTGAAGGCGCTTTTCATTCGCCTGAAATTACCCAGTCATTTCATGATAAAGAAATTGCATTAACTAGTAATAAGTTAGGACATGTAAACACATCGGTTTTCACTCGGAAACCTTGCAGCTCCACCGCTTCAAAACAGATGTGTGAAAATCAGTGAAGTAGCTTTTCAAGCTACCGCAAAAAAAAGTCATTTTCTTACGACTAAACCAACGGATCGCGCCTGTCAGCTGACAGCTATGTCATGTTAAACAATTGTAAAATAGCACAGTTTTTTTTTTTTCGAATTCGCCCCGTCGACGCAAAATTATGTTTTAAAAAACTGTTATGTATAAAAATGACATTTGGCGAAGAGACAATACAGCATTATAGAGAAACAGAAAGCAAAGGATTGGAAGATCCTATTACAAGCTCTAAATATGCATGCTCATTACTCAGTAACCGGCAGAAGCGGGCCTGCTTTTCCATTAAATCTGAAAGTGAGAGCTCAATTAAGTGGAGCAGCTCAGTGGATTCGGAGTCATGCTACAGTGATTGCTGTTTATTTCCTCTCTCTTTCCGAGCTTCACGGCTCGAAAGGCGGCTTACCGTTCCCCTTCTCCCCACCCCTCCCTGTTTGCTTTTCATTTTTTTTGCCCCCACCCTCCCGAAAGAAATCCTCCAGACAGCAGTTAAGTTTAAAAAAATACTGGAGGGGCCACATCAAGGCAAGGACTAAGCTAAGTTGACATGATTCCCCCTGACTGGCAGGTGAATGCTGCTGTTTCACGTCATTGAGTAGCTCTTAAGAAACTGCAGCAGTCACGATATATATAACGCGTGTTTCCGCAGGTAATTTCAGCGCCCTTAATTATGAATACGTTCACCGTCTCCGTATTTTAGTGCAGAAATTTAAACAAACGTCAGAAAATTAAATGCAAATTTGATACAGGTTGGAATTAAAATAAACACAGTTTTAAAGTGTTAGAAAATCTCAAAACGAAACGTTTTTTTCTAGGTAGCCTAGGAACTACACTGCGTTTAAAAAAAATCGGAATTAAGCTGTGCCACCACGATTTCCAGCCAAGTGTGGCACTCGAAACTAAAGGAAAAGCTCTTCGAGGCCGAAGACGCTTAATCCCAACCTAATAGTTTGAAATCCCTTGCCCTCTGTCTGAAGGCTTGTTCCTACCGGACGGAGTTCAGTTAAATTCGGCTTGGCCCCTAGGGACCGTCCGCTAACCACTGGGGCTTTGCCAAACAGGACGTCACTGTGGTCCCTCACACGCCCCAATCGCAGATTAAACCACATCTCAAGAAATAGCCAGAAATGCGAGGCGCCCAGAAGACGTTCTTGAAAACGTCTGGCATTTAAGGATCACCCTCCTTCCGCAAGCTGTTACCCCCCCCCCCCGCCTCTTTGCTTTACAGGATTGTGAAGATATGACCGCTTCTTTTAACAGACTTCGCTCATTGCTCGTTATGTGTGTTTAAGAATTCAATGACACATATTACTTATTTATAAATGGGTCACTCGCCGACCTTGACCAGGATAAACACTGAAGAGATGAATGAATAGGCAGGCCAATCTAAAGTGAGATGCACTTAGCGATATCTAAACATGTCTCTCGTATGCATACAGCAGCCTACTGGATTATATTAATAAAGTAGGTCTATTTACGTTTATTTGCGTTTCCCGTATGACTGAGTTTGTCTTATTTACACCTTGTTGTGCCAGGGAAAATGAGGTCAGATACTGTCTGAGGCAAACCCAGACTTCTGTTTGAAATAACTACCCAAGCTTCTTGGCTTCCTTCGCAGAGGATAGAGCATCAGAGCATGAAAGGATGAAGAGGAGGAGAAAGGCGGGTATCCAGAGGAACAACCTGGTCATACAAGGACAGCACCAGTTAACCGATCAGGCCATGCAGCACAAAACGCACACAGCACATGCATTTGTAACAAATAACCTTCGGATAATACACAAACACACAAACCGTAGATCCCTCTTTAACTTTAATGCGCTTTAAAATTACATTTTAAATTAAGCCCACTAGAATTATCATTATGAGACATCTATAGTAATTCAAATTACTCCAGTTTCTAATTAGATTTTCATTAGATAGCAAAGACGCAGGCTCTAGGTTATGATTTTACTAGAAATTGACTAATTCGCTCAGACAAAACGCCGAGAATCCCATTTGCTTTTCTCCGATTTCAAATGCGCGTCCTCAAATGGAGCCGCAGTAACTTATCATTCATGAGAAACGCATTTCCTGCGGCAAACTGCAAACCCTTAGGACAGCAGCGAGACCACTTGTGACGCCCGACTTAATCGTCCTTATTTTTTCTTCTTTCCCCCCAAGTGCACCGACACAATCCGCCATCCGTAGCGATGGAGTCACCGTTAACCCTTTCTGGCACTTAACGACTTAACACCCTTTCCCTTAGCAGCAGGAGCCCGACCATGTGTCCAACAGCACACTGCGGAGAGTACAAAAAATACCTAATATTAAAAGCCTATTTCGCTTGTCTTTACAGTCTGATTTTCTGTGAGACTTTAGGGCACATTACTTGACCTTCTACATTCACCCACTTCTGCATGATAGTCCTCATGGAAGCGATTTTTCTGCTACAAATGAGAAACATATATCGCTACAGCCGGGAGCCGAGTGGGTGGGGAAACGTCAAATAGGAGGGGTTTATCACGAAGAGTAGGAGGGGTTTATGGTTAGGGTATAGGTATAAACCCCTCCCATATTGCTCCTCCTACTCGATATTTCTCCTCCCACTCGGCATTGCTCCTCCCGTTCGACATTCGGCTCCTGGCTGCAGCGATACGCCTCTCACAAATGAGGCTGGCCAGCAGGAAACCGTGACGCACATGGGCGTCTTCGACGTTTTGCTCAATCACCTGGGTTCTTCGCTTGTTCTCCAGTTGCCATCACTGCAACCATCACTCCCGCGCCGGCAGAGGAAAGAGACGTCTTCCATGTAATAAAATCCATATTTAAATGTGAATGCTCCTTGTGCGCAAATATATAGGTCAGCAAACAGACTAAGATATTACCGCTGGGCTGAGCACACATCACGGGGCAAGTGCTCACCGTGGATAAATCATTGTAATTGTGACAGCTGTTCTATTTATTTCAATGAAAACATATAAATCCGGGGTTTATGGAGAGTTTGTTTATTCTCTTTAATCTGTGCAGCTATCAGTGTTAAGTGAGTGTGGCAGAGAAGCCATTAAACCTTCAAAACGACATAAGAGATGGGAAGCTCTTGTGCTTCGCCAGCTTTTAGCACAGCTGTCTGTAAGCGCGTTTCTTTTTACCCATAAAGACCTGGAAACGCAGTTCATAGCGCCGTATTAATGTTCTATAATGAAAAGCACATGTCAGTGTTTGGACACGGAGGGCACCTATTTTCTGCTGAGCGATTTAAGTTAATATGTAAATGGAAGACTCCTGTTCAGGGAAGTGAGTCAAGAAATATAATTTATGAACATAGATGTATTCGCAAACACTGCCTGAAGCGAAAATGACATCTTTGTTTCATTATTAACTTGATGAAGTATTTAAGGGAAGAGTTTAAATGTTAATGTCCTACAGTTGTTAAATGTCATGAAGAGATAAATATGAGTCCCTATTACTGGAGAGGATGAATCCTGTCTGTGTGTTTCTATACAAAATTGATTTACTTGGCAAACGATGCAGCGAGCGCCAACAGACGTTGTGCCCGTCACACTTACCAACACTCACGTGTGTCATGTGACAGTCACTAGTGGCATTCACTCCGAGGCAAACCCTGCATTTGCTTGGGGCCCCTGAGTCTAGGGGGCCCCCTGTTGTCTGCAAACAGTTACTACACGGGGTGGGGGGAACCCAAAGTGGCTTGGAGAGAGGCCCCAGATATAACAAACCCACCCCTGGTGACGGCTGAGTTTCCGAGGACAGAAGCCTATCGTTAGTGAAGGCTGAGAAAAAAGAGGAAGTCTGCTGGGAATTATGGGAGAGAGAGTAGGGGAGAGAGGGAGAGGGAGAGGGAGCGAGAGCCAGGGACAGCCAGGGACATGGAGCACATGCTGCAGGAACAGGGATCTCCACGGGGCTGAGAACACAGGCGCAGCCCCCAAGAACCTCCTGACGGCACAGTCCCCCCTGTTTGTGGCCGAACTGACGTTCTAGCAGACTCACACACTACATGAGTTCACAGGCAAAGCTGTTGCACCGACCTGAAAAAAAAAAATGCAATTATTCAACTGTCAAAATGCACCCTTTGCAACCCCCCCCTCCGGGTGAAGGTTCAGATGATATCTTCATAAATCCCTAAGATTATATCATGGGAAAAAGACACTAATCTGCGCCCATCCACTCTGAAATTAAAAAAGGGACAGCAAACGAATTTCAGCCTCACTTAGATATACCTGATCAGCCCGTTTTATCCATTATAATAGGTAGTGATATATTTATACGTATGTTTAGAAATAAATATGTGATGCAGTGCGGCCACCTTCCTGCCTGGATACACCACACGCAATTATTTACTGATCCGTGCAAAACCTGCGCTTGGCTCTTAGAAGTCGACACAGGCTGACTTTTTGGGACGCTCGTCCACTCACCTGTCCATTATCAGCAAAGACTTATGTGATGCAAAAATGGGGCCTTTCCTGGGAAGCATGGGGAAGAGGGGAGATATATGGGACAGGACTTGTGCTTATTGAGGCCTCTCACTAGTGTCACGGGTGATTTAGAGTACCAGAATGACCCCCCCCCCATAAGGGAGAGAGAAAATGTGGACGCTACATTTAAACAAACTCGTCATATAGTGTTTATGATGTTTGTAGTGCTGCTGTTGATCCATCACACGCAAGATAAGCGGCCACAGCATGTCACTCCCCCTGAAGGTCGTTTGGGAAGTTATGGGTTAAAACCTTCCAGCGGAAGCCCTTCATTTTCATATGGCACTGAGCTGAATAATGCTCTGATTAGGCTGTAAAGCCATTGTTACAGTTGGTACGGAGTCCTGAATATATTTAAGGTGCAGTCTTCAGACGGGCGGACAACATTAGCGCATAATCTCCAGAGTGGAGACGCCCGGCGCAGCCGCAGCCGTGCGCCGAATGAGATTAAGCCAACTTAACGGCGCGGCGAGGATGACGTACGAAGATTGCCTGACATGCCAAGCGACAAAAGGTACAAGAATAACAGCTCTGAAAAATACGGCACAATTTAATGGCGGCTGAAATTATATTACATGTTTTATACACTCTTTTATCATTCTTTCAATTGTACGGGAAGAACCAATCTAGTCGCCTGGTTTAAAGATAGAACTGAAGTATTCAATAAGGGCCCTCGAGTGTATTTTTGTCTGTTGTTGGGCAAAGGAGTCTGTTCTATTATCTGAGCCAAAGATAATGAGACTGACAAACTGTGATTTAATTAATCAATGGGGGTCTTTGAAAAGCCATTTCATTTCACCAAACATTGAACACGTTTACTGCTCCGTTCAGAGCCAGGCGTGCGCACCTCTGCCGGCTGCTAAACACTCAGTGCGCAAATTAGGGGACACGTGACTGCGAGCCGCATCAGGACCGTCAGGAAGAGAGAGCAGGCAGCGCCATTTATAGTGGACTGCGACGCAGGCTGACGGAAAAAGCGCTAATGCTGCTGCAATCCCCTAAGGAAATGGGACGCAAGGTGTGCATTTGCTACCCACCCCCTCCCCCCAAGAGAATAGCCCAGGCACGTGTTTTGAGGTCCAAAAGTGTCTGACGTGTTTTCTTTTCCCGTCTTGAGCGATGGCTTCAAAGGTACCAACAATTCATTTCCCACCTCTTTTCTAAAGCAATCTTTTAATCAGTGTCACGGAACTGCGCAATTATTCTCCGAATTTCACGGCTGAGTAAATAAAATTCCTGTTTGACAATCGGAGCCGGGGAAAGCTGTCAATATAAAGCGGGGGGAAAATGCCGCGCAAGCTTTTAAGAAACCTACTGGCGGGAATATTTTTAAAGCCGCTCCCCATTACCTTCCCCAGTAAAGCTAGGTTTACCCTCCTGAGTTAAAAGTGATCACAATAGGGACTGTTGCCACAGCAACTGCCGAAAATGGATGTAGAGCTTTCATGGGTGATGTGTGGTTCAGGGCATCCCCTGACTGGCAGTATCCATCAGCCCGGGATACAGACACAGCCGACACCAGAAAAAAAACTTTCCAGATTACTGTGACATCCCCTGTTGTTGTGCACACGGATGGATAGTGTGCTGTCAACGGGCCCCGTAGTCCGGAGGAGTCGACTAAACGCTGTAAATCAGCCTCTAAAGTAACTAAGATTTCCTGACACCACCTTCACCAAACACAAACAGCTATCTTGTTATTCTGAGCCAAATCGCCTTAGGTGCACATGTTCAATTTGCTAAGAGAAGGTTCAATGCCTGAAGTCTTCTTCTGCAAGGAAAAAAATGTTACCTCCAAAAACTGTTATTTCCAGTGTTTTTCTTCTTCTCTGGGGACATTAAATAAATCTTGATTTAATAAAAACGATGGAGACAGGGTTGGGCGGTTGTTTTATACTGGCCAATAGCAGTTAGCGCTGAATTCCTGGTCCCACGCTTATTCATCCTGTTAAAAAACTTTACATAGCAAAACATCCTGTTTTATTCCCTCCCCCTTAGATCTTGAGAGATTTGGAAAGAAACCAAAAGAATTATACCTGGCAGCTTCTAATATGAGCACAGATTTATTTGTCAATGAAAGAAAAAAACATCAGCCTACTATTTAATGTTTTGTTTTGGCTGCAGCGTGACGTGCCGCGGATTTTATTTTTTCAGCCCAGTGAGAGACTGCCTGGCGAAGATCGCCCCCCGTTTCACCACGGGCCAGCAGCTGAAAAACTACATAAAAGACGTTTCATTGTAATGAACTCCCAGAGGACCGGAGGCCTTTTCATTCATAAGCTGAGGGCGAGAATCTCACGCCTACATTTTATTTCTTTGTATTTTGAAGTTGCATGCAGCATTGATGGATGGCACCCCTGGAACGTTCAGCTTTTTTTCCATGAGTAAATGTTTCTGATGATATCCATCCCCACCCTAACCATTACAATATCACGGCTCGGATATAAGTGACAAAATGAGAGAATATAATAGCGTTATCCATATGGCTGCGGCCACAGAGTCATTTTTCGCAGTGCGTAATGAAGGTGCCCTTTGGCGGGGGTGTTTCATCGGTCCCGACTGAACTTGTCCTTATAATAAAAGCATTTCGATGACAGAAGAATTGCCCAGAACTACGCTGGCTGTTTTAAAACTAGTTTAATATACATGCTCAAAAACGACATCCCTTACCATCGCAGGACCGAGTATACCCAGAACCAGCCCTGCTTTGATTTGGGTTCTTGTAAAATCGCGGGTACCGGTTCCGTCTTATTTGCAGTTCCGAACTCCTGGTCCCATTTCTTCCTGTGAACTGTTCTGCTCTGTTTGGTCAAACGATCTACGTGCAAAGAACCCACATCCTACAGGAATAAAATATTTAAAATCCGATAAATACGCTCATTCATCTGGCAATTTTGATTTAAAAATGTTTTGGGGGAGAAATATTTCAACAGCAACATGGTATGAAAGGAATCTCAGATAAAAACGTGCTGTTACCCGAAATGCAATTTGGGGGTTCACTGGAGTGCAGTAGCGCGAGTGTGGAGGAGATAACGCAACACGTCAAAGGCTCAGGGCAACACGTGTGAATTATCGTTAATCACCATTCAAAATATATAATAATTGCCAAGGATTCGAATTTCTATCGATCTCCTATGTTAGTCCGAGGTCAGTGCAATAACCGAATGTGTCCTGTAACTACTAACAACTGGTTCCCTTGGATACAACGTACCTTCTGTCATCTGGTTACATCTCTTGTCATTACCGTTGACCTTGGTTTACTAAGTGATCTGGTGTAATTTTTTTAATGCAGCTCCAGGGAGCGGCCATTAGGATTTGCTCGGGAGTAAAATGGGCTGTATTTTGGCGAGCAAAATATTGGGAGACAATGCAGATGCCTGGGAAGGTCTAACACAGTTTTGACTTCATTGATGTGCGAAATCTAGTCAAAAACGCTCTAAAAAGCATTCAAACAAAAATACCAATTTAGACCCTAATATAACTTTTGGCGTTTCGCAACAATAAATTGTTATAATATTGTGAGGAAGTATCAAGTATTGAATCAAAAGAAAGAAATTAAAGAAATCAATCAATCAAGCTAGTTTTCATATTAAAATATATAAATAATTTCTATATGTATAGTACAAACCAATAGTTACTGCGTGAAGTAATACTGGTGAAGTTTACACGAAATATCAACATATGACAGACACGGTTATTTAAAAGAGCCTGCAAGTATTAAAACACGTTACCTCATTCATGCCGCTTTACTAAAATCGAGGGACTGCTTTAAATCTTTAAAAATCTAGGGGATATTTGTTATAAAGATGTATCTAGTCAAACACTCCATCAAATCATTTCTTTACGCTATTTTTCCTTCTGCTATCTGTGAAATTTAAGCCTCAGGCGCCATCTGGTGTCTAAATTAAGCAGTTACACTTCAATGCGGCTCTTCAGAGGTTCAGTATTGCATGAGAAATGTTGCTTTCATTCGCTTGTTTTTGATCATTTATCCTGACACATTCTTCACCTTTGCCACTTAATCCTGATCTGCATTTCTCCGAGAATAATAATATTTGCCTGGTATATAAGGTAGGATCTATAAAAGATTAAGGTGTTCATATTAGTTGGGCATACGTCTTCAAATTTACTATCTATCCATCCATAAATCCATCCAGCATCTAACGCTTATCCGGGTTAGGGTCGTCGGGACCCTGGAACCTTCTCTAAATATGTGCTTTTATGTATTTCTTTGTATTATCAAATATTATACTACGTGATACGATTGTAATTTATTTTATTTCTAAATATAAGATTGATGACAGTAAATTTTGACTGAAAAACTGAATAACTATAATTTATAACTGCGGTCAGTGGTATTCAGGCGTATTATAGAAAAACAACATGCAACGAAAAGCAATACATTAAAACTTCAACGTGACAATCGTTCACTGAGACATAAATAACAGCAAATGAGGGAGAATTTATTATGGGACTGCAGGTACGAGTGCATGGAGTCATCAAACAGCTGAGAAGTGTAAATGCCTTTTACCTCTGCGTCAAAACTGTTAAACCGATTAACAGGTCACTTGCACTTCCGACTATCTGATGTCTGACTCGTCTCTCCTGCGTTCTCTCTTATTTGCCTTCCCATTACGCCGTACCGCTATAAGCAGGCTCGCTCGTTACTTACTCCAATCTCTGGTTAGGTTTCCGATCGATATTTAATTGATTGATTGATTTTTAAATCTTCATTTCTCTAAATCCTGGTTTGATCTTGGTTCTGCTGGCAGAAGGCTACGCTGAGCAGCAGGATGTTTCCAGGTTCAAAATTTCTAAGACAGCAGTACACAAGAATAAGGTGAAGCTGGAGACACTGGGAACGACCAGAAACCAGCCAGGTAAAGGGCAGAAGCGACTTTCTAATGGCAGAGAGGACCGTTAACTTATCCGAGAGTTTCTCATGAATCTGAGGATGACATCAAGTGACCTTTGATAGGAATGGGAAACATGCAGGTGTGAAGTGCACTGCTAGGACAGTTCATATCAGGCTCCTAGAAGCAGGACTGAAGTCCCATAAAGCAAGGAAGAAGCCCTTCATTAATGAGAAGCAGGGAAGAGCCAGGCTGAGTTTGCTAAAAAAAAAAAAAAACAATGTATGTTTTACACAGAAGCATAAATCCATAAACTGAGGAATGAGTGAAACTGGAAATGTCGCTTTGGTCTCTTCATTTTTTCCAGAGCTATACTTATGACCCATTTCATCCATCCATCCATCCATCCATCCATCTTCTGTAAATGTCTGTCCTATTCAGAGTCGCGGGAGGTCCAGATGCAAGGCAGGGAACAAGCCAGGATGGGGCACCAACCCATCGCAGGGCACACTCACACACCATTTACACTCACACACCATTCACACTCACATCCCAATCACTCACACACCATTCACTCACACTCACACACCATTCACACTCAGACCATGCACTCACACACCATTCACACACACACCATTCACTCACATACATTCACTCACACACACCATTCACACTCACACCCCATTCACTCACAGTCACACACCATTCACACTCACACCATTCACTCACACACCATTCACACTCAGACCATGCACTCACACTCACATCATTCACTCACATTTACTCACACACACCATTCACACTCACACCCCATTCACTCACTCACACACCATTCACACTCACACCATTCACTCACATACATTTACTCACACACACCATTCACATTCACACCCCATTCACTCACTCACACACCATTCACACTCACACCATTCACTTACATACATTTACTCACACACACCATTCACACTCACACCCCGTTCACTCACTCACACACCATTCACACAGACCATGCACTCACACCACATTCACTCACACTCACATACTATTCACACTCACACCATTCACTCACATACATTCACTCACACACACCATTCACTCACACTCACACACCATTCACACTCAGACCATGCACTCACACACCATTCACACACACACCATTCACTCACACTCACACCATTCACTCACATACATTTACTCACACACACCATTCACACTCACACCCCATTCACTCACTCACACACCATTCACACTCACACCATTCACTCACACACACCATTCACACTCACACCCCATTCACTCACTCACATACTATTCACACTCACTACATTCACTCACACACACCATTCACACTCAGACCATGCACTCACACACCATGCACTCACACACCATTCACACACACACCATTCACACTCACACCACATTCACTCACACTCACATACTATTCACACTCACACCATTCACTCACATACATTCACTCATACACACCATTCACACTCACACACCATTCACTCATACATGCACATCTGAACCATTTCAAATAACTTCAAATATAACAACCAAGTTGTCTAGATATAACCAAAGTTTTTGATGTCTCGTGGTAAATTAGTGGCGAATTACTGAATTCTGTAATTATCCAAATTAAAGTAGGCTGATGTTGATCAGTTTGCTGCAGAAAGGAAACTGGAGCCAGCTGGTACAAACGTAGACATCTGGAAGGTTGTTGGAAAGAAGAATCACAGTATCCTAATACAGCTGTACCTAGCACACCCATCCCCGGTCTGCCAAACTTGCGGAGACTCACCCTACTTCCTGGCGGTACAGAGAAGGACGCATCTGTAGGGTTGCCGGACCCCGTCACGAAATTCACTTCTGGCTTCAGGCCCGATTTAGAGTAACAATAAATGAAATTGTCCTGCAAAGAGAGAAAAACAAAGCTGTTGCACAGGAATGCCACATCGCTAGCTTAACGTCGCAGCAACACAGGTCTATGTGTTTAACGTGCGACTGACATATTTTCGTCTTAACTGAGATTTATTGACCGACACAATAAATTTAGCTTTTGGCATGCAATGTCATACGGTCAAAACTGGGATTCACAGTAATGCCATTAGGCCTATTAAGGGGTATATCGTTGGGTATATTGTTTGCATGAACATGTGGATTTTCAACAGAAAAAGGGACTATGTTGTCTACATGGAGAATATAGAGTTACAGGGCAGGTGTCAGGTTCTCTTTGATGAAGCGGATGGGCGAGGTGACCCACTGCCGACTGGCGGGTTTCCCCTTTGATGGGATTTAATCAAAGACAAACGACGGGCAGCAGCTGCAACCTGAAACGTCGGCCATTAAGCATCCCATTCATATTAACTTGAGCACCGGTTTTTAACACTTCAGATTCACATAAGAAGAAATTGCGTGCCAAACGGGTTCGCAAGAACGACTCAGGCCTCGTCCGCACATGCACAGGTATTTTTTAAAACGTAGCCTTTTCTGTGTGTTCAGCCCATTTGTGCACATGCAAGTGGCGTTTCAGGTCACTGAAAATGGAGCTTCTGCAAAACTGGACTTCTTGGCTTGTCATGTCAGAGCGTGCGCCATTATCCACTCCGACATGAGAGTGTGCATCGTTCACTGTTTACACGAGGCGAGTTTGCTTCTGACAACACGTCTTCAGCATTTTCATGTGGACGGAGATTTTTCAAAAACAGTGTTTGCGTGGACAGAATTTGTTTTTATGACATGCAAGGAAAAACACCATTTTAAAAAACACCTGTGTACGTGTGCCTCAGTTTGCCAAATTTCCCCCCACTAAAGTAACACGTTTCAGTAAAATGCAGATAAAACAGGCATTCTTTACCACGTCTCTCTTGGCTGCTTTAAGACTGAAATGTATGTACGGGGAACAATTTGCCTACTTTAAAACGTGTGGCGGTTAGAAATCGTTATAATTACTATTATAATTACCGTACAGATCTCCCCATCCCTTCAAAGAGCGACAGGATTTAAAATTTAGACAAGATCAAACCAGTAAAAAAACACCCAGTTAAACCAGAATACAGTAATCGCTTCCTGTTTTTTTAAAAAGGTGTCAGGATACAGCAATTTAAGCTGCCGTTTCCAGTATCGCTTGCATTAAAAATGCAAGGGCAGAAAATAAAAAAAGAAAAACCATTGAAAGCCATCCTGACGGCTCCTTTCATAGAGAAAAAGAAGAGAGAACCTTTTTTTTTAAATAATTTTATTTTGCTTTTTTTAATAGATCTTTACAGCCAAGAATCAAACCTTCCATGAGCCTAGCAGACTGACCTGTACATGTTGATGCTTTGGGCAGCATTGCTAACACACACACAGTTTAAATAATCCAATGATCAATTACCTAGCTAAGCAAACACTTCAAACCTGTCTCAACAGAGAACATTGAATGGGACGGCGGCGTACAATTATGTTCCCTTTGCGTTTCCTATTATCTTCATTGTTATACAAAAGTACAGTGAAATCTTATTTACAGAGATCCACACAAGTCAGGAAGCCTGGTTTAACAAATCAAGCTCAATGGAAGCTGGGGATGAATGGAGGCGTGGTGAGTTAAAAAAAAATAATTAATTTGAATATAGGAAAACGTTCTGAATCAAATATGAGAATATGGAGAAGGATCTTCGTCTTTTTTGTTCCTTTCTATAAGTGGTGCAGGGCTTTGTTAATACTAGGCAGGTGTTACACATTTCATCTGGGGGTGGTGTGGTGGGTGGTTTACAAAACATTCAAGGAGATTTCCATGACACGACTGTTAGCAGAAACACCCCCACGTCAAGGTGGGGAGGAGGAGGACCACCTTCCCCGTGTTCTCCTGTACTTTTAACACTAGCCGAGAGGTTAAAAATTATTTGCCATCAGAGCAGCACGTGTGTATGGTTCTACGTCATGTGTGAGAAGGGGAACCAAAACACGGATGGGAGGTCCAGCTTCACACCACCACGGAGAACTTTCAGCTTAGACAGACACAGTGAGACTTTCATATTTATATAAAAAAAGCCAGTCTCTGGGCTGAACCCATTTCGGGATGTTACTTGGAAGATTTGATGCACACTAAACCACAGTCTAATAAAAAGGGCTGGACCATCGGGAAGAAGATCAGGGTGTCGTTCTTGGTTGTAAGAGACGGCCATCTGAATCGTGGTTGGGAAGAGAGAGAGAAGGGAAGAGAGGGGAAGAAGCGGCACCCTGGGGTCCACTAGAACTGGCCTGGAAGTGAATCATTTTAGCGTTTCGGAAAAACATGGTAAAAACAGGCGAGAAACTCTCTTAGCAGTCACACATAACGAACAGATGGATCAATCACACCAACAGTGGTAATGCAAAAAAATAGCAGCCACAGCTATCTTAAAATCAGTAGTGTGCAGACCAGGTAAACAGTTGCAGAACTTACTAGACATCCTCCTATCTAAGCAAACCCAGACAATCCCCTCAAGTTTTAGTTTCACGCCGCATGACCTGAAGATGGTACTAAGGCCCGCTACGCACGCAGGCAGTTTCCCCTGATGACTACATTTCCAATAATGCACCGCGAGAGCCAGTGGCGGGTGGAGCACACAGGGAGACTGGCAGCAGCCACAGGTCACAGCTGAATGCAGCCACGGTGACGCCTTGCAGCCACGGTGACGCCTTGCACCCCCATTCCGACTACTTAGCGAAGATTAAAAATCCCGGACGGGAAGTGATTCACTTTCAGACAGCAGGCTTCCCGGGATAAAAACAGGAGGTACCGATGAACAGATTCACATCCCAACAGAACAGGGGTGGCCTCGGGGCGAGTGGAGCACAATGACATGCAGATAACGCCGAGGCGGTGGTATGAATCACAGCAGGTCTTTCCAAAACAGAAGGATTAGCCTCAACAGAGAGCTGAAGAATTAAGAGGCCAGAAGTGATCAAAAGGGAGAGTAAGAATCCCACACGCAGGTCTCAGTGCAGGGACAGTTCCTTCTGAATCCACGTACAAATCCATACAGCGTTTGGTTTAGGTCCATGTGCCGAGTGAGGCTAGCAAAGACAGTCGTTGGTGCCATGGCGATATGAAACAAGGATTTTAAAACCATGTGCGGTTGTGTTCGACACATCTGGGAGAATCGGAGCTCGTGTACAGTGTGAGGCAGACTGGCGATGTAGTAGCGGGCGTGTGCGGCGAACACGGTCTTTGTCATCAGGCCAGTCTCAAAGGAAAAGCATTCACAAGGAAAACATCGCCAGGTCGGGGGGGTGGGTCTGAGGGCTTTTCAATCGAACCCGGAACCACAAAAATCACAGACTCAATCCCTTTTAAGGCCACAATGTCCAACAGGAGACCGGCAGCAAGATGAACCCCCCCCCCCCCTCCCCAGTGCTGAGAGGAAACTAGAGCTCCAGTCATCCTCTTGGTTGGGGGGCAGGGGGGGGGCCAGGGGTGCACACCCCACAGAAGAATGGCGATGTGAACAAACCCTGGATTTGTCATAGATGGATCTGAGATGCAGAGGTGACAGTCTGTCAGTTATAAAGGTCCTCACAAAGATGTCAGCGGCGTCCGGGGCGTAACCAAAAACGCCCTGGGTAACCATAGCGATGACAATGAAAGGGGGAGGGAAAAAACATCTGGATTTGCATCAGACTTTTATAGGGGGGAAAAAAAAACCTGTATGGCATGAACTATACAAATTTATACAATTACCATTGTAAGTACTGTACTAAATTCTTCATATACAGTATTGTGATTTTTCACTATACATCCACATGATATTCCACAGTCCGGTCTATACAGAAGCCTGAGTGAAAAAATTCAGGCAGGACGGAGTTCATGAGCCTTTATTACTGGTAGGTTTATTATTCCCCATTTACAAGAAGCATAAGTGCTTTTTCTTAGGTTCTTTTTTTCCTCAAATTTAATTTTTTGATAGATATCGGGATAAGGAGGGAGTCAGCCTGCGGCACGGCAGGATTTCCACCCGGGGATGGGGGCACCGGTGCTTAAAAAAAAAAAAAAAACGGGGCGAAAAATAAAGTAGGGAGAAACACACCCCCACTTCACCAAATTCAAGGCATAAGAAAAAAAAAAAAAAAAAGACTCCGGAGAGCGAATCCAGTAGCGCAGAACCGCAGGACTACCGGGATTCCAGTGTACAGCAGGAAGAAAAACAGAGGGGAAAATGTGGGGTGGTGGGGGGGTAAAGGGGAGTGCGGAAATTATGGTCTTTGGGATGTAGTGGAAGGGACATCTGGTGGGCTGGGGGGGTCAGGATCAGAAGCTGTCCAGCCAAGTGCCAAGTCCTCGTTCTATGAGTGTACGGTTCACAGACACCAGCTGAAAGAAAAGAAACAGACCATGACTGGAGAACCCGCCTTCCCACTGTGACATCAGCAGCTGTCTAAACGCACCATAAATGCCCCGTCATCCCTGCCCACGCTGTACCCGAGGCTCCTAAGGAGCTCCTCAGTCTTTATCAAGCGCAAAAACAGTGAGGCGAGGTGCATAAACCAAAAGCATCATTAGCAAAAAGAGCCTGTCTCTATACAGGCAGGGCCTACAGACCACGGAACCAGGAACGACACCTCACCTCATCTCCGACCATGTTCCACATCTGGATAAAAGGCAGGCCGGTGTTGCTGTCGTAGCTTGTTACCTACAGGGATAGAGGATGGCGTAAAAAGTCAAGGTACCACCAGCAACTTTCAGTTCCACCAAAATATGCTCCTCTCCTATCTGCTTTGCATGTCTCTGATCTACAGGTGTTTCTGGTTCCGTAGCTCAATGAGTTTCTTTGATATAAACTAAGGTTTCCCCACTTATCTGAATCCCTCTGACGGACCCACGCCAAAGTAGTGACACGAGCTCTATTAAACATCTTACTGGCTTACCTGCGCCAGTAACGCTACACCCCTGGTGATCTCCTCCAACGCTGTGCTGGCCTCCGCTGAAAATCGATCCGCCCCTAGGGAAGACAGAGATGCATATTTAGGCAGGCAATCACGGGCACAACCTCCGTGATACCGGCCTTCCGTCTTCCGACGCAAGGGACCCCCCCCGTGCCCAACGTGACTGATGATGGGTGATGATGCGTACCTGGGAGGGGCGCCAGGTTGTCCATTAAAACTTCGGTCCCTTGGAACGGTAATGTTACAAAGTCCGATCTGTAACGGTAATGAAATCCAACAGTCACCAGAAAACTTTCCATCAGCCATTAATAAATCTGTTGCCGTAACACCGCCAGTTACTACTTCAGCCTACTGGTTTACAGGATCCCGACAAAACGGACGCCCCGAGCATGCGATTCAAAAACATCACACCTAAAGATAATTAAGGAATAAACATCCATTTATCCATCTCCCTGGGATTAATAAACAGCAGAAGCTTCTGCGCCCATCAAACTACTAATAGTACAATTACAAGGTTAATGAGCATAGAATACCAGTTACCCAGAACAGAGTAGAAATGAATGATACTTATGATGTATGAGTGTAAACACAGCTCACCTTATCTGCCTAAGGGTGTCGACCTTGACCCGGTCATAGCCTCCATAGTCGACGTATCGGATCTCCACTTCGCTGGAGTCCTTGAAGTAGGCGATGACTTGTGCTCTCCACCACGCTCCTTCTCCAGCCGGAGCTGCACATATGACGCCCACTACAGGACGGACAGGAAACGTGTAAGCTTTGGTGGGGGGGGGGCTGGCTGGCCAGGAAACTTGGAAACTGGGGGAATGTGGCCCCGGAGCCCCGAATTGTAGGGGGCCCCATTTTTTTTTAGAAGCATTTTATGCTGAAGGTGAGGCCCCGAGGCTCTGTGTGGTGGAGGGCAGGCAAGGGGGCATGTAACGATATATCACGCTACAATTAAATCGAAACATAAAAGTTATATTGCGATATATTGTGGAAACAAACCGTGAAATAGCTCAAATTATTACGATGCGTGATCTCTTCATTTTGTAGAAGTAACACTACAGAATGGCGAAATGATTGAGAAAATGTTGAAAGTTAATATATTTTCATTGCTACCACATTTTATTCCAAGCTTCACAAATACTTGTAAATATTGTTGGTTTAGAACAATCAAATTTTAAAAAAAAATAAAATAAAATAAAAATTTAAGAAAAGGAAGATTTAAGTAGATAAAGAACAGGAATTTTTTTGGCAATAAAATTTTCTTGATTTGATTTTTTCCCCAAAAAATATAATGGAAAAATCTTATCGTGAACGCAATATCGTGAATCGGGTTTGTTACATGCCTTGTGGTGGGGGTTTACCTTCTATGGGGGACGGGAGGGTGGGGGTGCCGGGCTGCGAGTAGCACAGGAACATCTGCTGGTCGAGGCTTCGCAAGGCGTGGTACGTGGGGTGCGTGTGCTGCTGCACGAAGATGTGGCCAGCCGACACGATGTTCACCACGATGACCTCCACCGTCACCCCGTTAGGAAGCATGAGCTGAGAGGGAGAGCCGTAGCCGTCACATACCGGGGCGGGGCATGCACGCGGGGCTGCCGGCGGCTCGCGGTGCCATGTACGCTTACCCAGGACGTCATGGGCAGCGAGGGCAGGCCGAGGGGCAGCGGGGGAGGGGCGTACAGGTTGGTCAGGTCCAGGTCTTTGAACTTCTTGCCAATCAGTGTGAGGGCTTTGTCCACCTGCTGCTGCGTGCCTGGGGGGGCCACGCATGGCGACCTTGAGCAGTCTGCTACCTCACCAACCGCCCACTGCTAGACGTTTTCACTTCCAAAGTAAACAGGGACTCACCCTCTATGTGGCAGATCTGAAAATCCTGAGTGTAAGGCAATGTGGAAATGTAGATCTTTGCGCCGGAGGTCTGCTTCAGGAAGCTCACGTATCTCCCCTGCTTTCCGATTAATCGGCCAACAAGGTGCTATAAAAAGCAAAAAGGCAGGTGAGGTAGGCTGGTATCTAGCTAGCTATCTGAAAGGTTAATGCCACGTCAGAGTCTATGGCTGCCTCATGGAAAGAACTAGGATAATTCATATACCAACAGAAACAAGAGAAAATTAAATGATACAGAAAATGGGCAAATAGTGATGTCTAGTAAAATTAGATAAAAAGATAAAAATGCATTAAAAAAATTGCGCAACAAGCTTACTACAAGGCATGCATCAAATGCATTTGTGAGGAAAATTAAGCACGAACCCTACTTGGTCACCCGTTACTAAAAGCACCTTGAAATGTAGCATCAGAGAACAATAGTTGTCTGAAGGTGTGATAAGCAGAACAGTCTAATAAAATGTGCATTACCATCAGAGGGGGAAAAAAAACAGCAGAAAAATATTCTGGCAGGTTTCAGAAAGACGGCCATTAAGCTGAAATGTGATTGGACAGTGTATACGGTCACATGGGCTCACCTTCGGCACCTCGATCTCCCAGATGATGAGCTCTGTGGTCTGCGAGTGGGAGGGCTGGCTCCCTGCGCCACGGTGCCCGTCTGCCAATCCCAGCGTACAGCCGCTGTCCACAGAGTCCATACTGTTCACATCTGATCCTGGGCAGGGGTGGGGGCACACGCATTAGCTACACTCGGAGTGCGGTCACACCCCTCCGAGCAGGACGTGCTCGGGAGATTTCCGAGGCGGCCGCAGGGAGATCACATGACATCCAGGAAGGTCAGAGGTCAGTCTCCCTCATCTTCCTGCACCGTGCCAACCTAACAGCCTCACGCGGCTCAGGAATGATGGCCCAATGAGAATGAAGCGATCATCCTCCATGCCACGCTGGCCTGCCTGATTTCACACCCCCCCCCCTCCCGAGACAGTTCAACGATTACCAGACCATTACCGGCCACATCCTGGGCCCACACATGCCCTGAATGGTGACAAGCTCCTTTTCAGGTTTAAACTCAGCATGCTTTATGCTTGGACCCTGTAGCTGTCTCCAACTACCTGATTGGCTGAGTCAATGAAGCCTGACATAAATTGACCTGTGGATCTCTGACCTCGACATTTGGCCTCTTCCGGCATACACGGCACACCATTCCCCCCACCCACCCAGAAAACTCTGCAAACTTCCTGTAATCCGACAGCTGCAAAGCTAGACCCTCCATGCAAAAGCCAAGACTGACTTGTTCTGAACAGAAGTCTACAAACTTGGGTGGTTAGATATTTAGCGAGGGCGTAACGACACGCATGGTTTTTTGCACTGGTAGCCCCAGGGTAGGTGATTTACGCACATAAGAGGTGCACTGAGCAACAGCAGGAACGACGCCTCAACGCACAAGGGGCAGATTTGCCCCACGCTGTCAATCACTTCCTGGTTTAACCCACGGGGAAGCACACACAACACAAGGCGTAACGGCATGCCGATCCCACGGGCTTTTCCACATGCACTGAATTGTGACTTTCCCCTCCACAGACCTCGAAAACAAGGCCGACAGGCTGGCCTACCAGTTAGTTTAACACATATAATGAAGAAGTAATCCAAAGCAAGTAACTCACCACCTGATTGGTCCGCCTCTGTCTCGATCACGTGACTCCCATTCCGCAGGCCGGTGTCATTCAGGCTCCTCTCCTCATGCGCAAAGGGATGAGGTGCCACCCTCTCTGGGACCCACCCGCATGCGCCTGAAAGATGCCTCGGGTCCTCCTTTCCGTTGGGACCGGCACAGACGGACCCTGCGCCATGTAGGACGTCCTCGCCGCCTATGCCGTCTTCCGACTGGCAGGTGCTGCAACCGGAATCCTCCGCCAGGGTGACAGCCTCCTCCGCCTGGAGCTTGGCTAGGCTGGGGGGCGTGGCCTCTCGAACTTGGGCGGGACAGATGCTTTCCGGTCCGTTTTCCGCTCTCGTCCAGCTATGGTCATTCTTGGGCGTCTGCCACGCCAGGCAGCCGTTCACCTCCGTGGCAGCGGTGGCGGTGCCGCCCTCCTCCTGTGACAGCAGCCCTGCCAGGGCGCCCTCGCCAGTTTCCACCTCCGCACAGCTCGTGGCAGGGCGCTCCCCGAGAGCTGGGTGGAGAGCCTCGACGGGTGTCAAGCCGGCGTCCCTCATAGCCTCCTGAGCCGCGAACGGGCGGCCGTTGGTCACAGGGGTGCTGCTGCTGGGCTCCGACGGCCCACCAGAAGCCTCGTCCCGTTCTCCCTCTGCGAGCACCTCCCGCGCAGCGGCAGAAATGACGCCGGTGACAAGGCCTGCTGCCAGGCTCTCGATATCTTCAGCGGGCAGCCCGTTCTCCTGAGGCTCCTTGGCACCCGGCGCAGAGAGGGAAGGTGGCTGGGCGTGCCGGGGGGGAGGACTCGGAGCCTCTGCGACGGGCTCAGAGCAGAGCACGACCTGCCGGCTCGACCCACAGGCCTGCTCCTCGGCCACGGGCAAGTCCTCTTTGACCGCGTCCGGCTGTATGCTCTCCACAAAAGGCACTGTGGTTTTGTCAGCTGCCACCTCACCCTCTGGTTCCGGCCGCACCAAGTTGGGCAGCTCTGCTGCCACCGCCTCTACCGCTGTGCCGGGAGCAGGCAACCCACAGGGAGCTGGGCTGCTCGTCTGGACACTCGCTGCGTCCTCTGGTCCCTTGGATCCCTGGGTCTCTTCCTCCGCCTTTGGCGGAAGCGTGGCTACGGCCATCACCGTCACGGCTACCACGCTGCCGTTTTCCCAGTCAGTCGCATCGTCGAGCTGCGGGCTAGCTGCAGCGGCACAACTGTCCACAGTCTCCATAGACTGAGCTGGGCTGGGCGGCTTAGCCTCTGCCGGCACATGTACCTGCGCCAACACCTGTTGCTCCGTCGGATTCTCCCCCTTAACTTTCTGTCCGTCTCTGTCAGACCCGTAGGGGGCACCAGCTATGGCTGTGGAGCAATGCCTTTCCATCAGGCCGTTGCTGCCTTCGCTGGGGGAGAGGAGGAGATCCACAGTCATCCCCTCGGTGCCATCATGACCGGCAAGTCGGCCTTTCTTTCGGGAGGTGTACCACCACCAGCCTCCTAACAGCGCCAGCACACCGGGCACGGTGTACGGGACTAAGGAGCGAAACCTGAATGGCATCTCCTCTGCACCCTAACAGCTACACCTAGGAAAGACAAAAAGAAAGGTCAGGGAAACAATGCAACCACCCCCCAAAACTCGCACGTCCACAAAAGTCTCCCCTGACTGTCGCCGTCACTCAGGACGGTCACGTAGGCTCTTATGCCCGGAAAGCACAGTAGAACAGTGGCTTTACAGAAATCCGAATAGTGCACCCAGCCCCACGACAGAACATCAGGCTTCCCGGGCTCACAACACATGGTGGGACAGAGTGCGATCGCGAACAGGAATACAACCAAAATATTGCGCGCCAGCCCGCGGAACAGCGCTCGTGTTTTACAGCATGCTGTGTATAGCGGCGTCATAAAAGCCCGACGTCTGAACAATCAGACATTGACTACGCACGGCTCCTGATTGCTCGGCCTCAAAGACACAAGCGGCTCTGTGGTTTACAGGATTTCCCCGACACCCAGCACAACTAAAGATTGTTCTCATCTGCTGTGTCTCTCAAAAAATTATAAAATGCATCTGAAAAATCTGCACACACACAAATACGTATCTACCACGGTTCAGAAAAACAAAAGTTTGCCAGGCCACAAAGCATGCTTGCCATGCTGTAATGATAATTGTGATGCGGGCACGATAATTACTCCTTAAAGTGTCCTTACAGAACAACATGTTCCTCTGCTTTAAAACTAAATCCAAACTGAGGGGTCGAGCTCTACAGAAAGCGGGGCAGGAGACAGGCACACAGATCCCAAGGTAGGAAAAAGGTAAACATTCATCCTAAAGTCCCCATCAGGCCGGCTGCAAAAGCCCAGGGGTAATATTTAACTCAAAGGGCTTCCTGACATACATGCAGGCCAGGGCGGGAACGGCAGGTTGCTCCAAGTTTATAAAAGGAAGAACAGACATGCCTTTCCTTAACAGAAACAGGGAGGCCAGCCCCCAACATGGAGCAATGCATCATGGGTGATACCCAGGCCTGCTACAAAGTGGGGAGGGAGGGGTGGCTCAGCTGCCTTCGCCCTTCAAGACCAACGACCATTTCTGTGCAGGCCCGGAAATGAGGCAACCCCATGGACTTAGCCCCCCCCCCCCCCACAACGCAGTTACGGTGCAGCTACGTCCCCCTGATGGACATTCGCTGCAGTTGCGGTGCTGCTGTGTGCTGAGGTAAGCCAAACAGAGGTACAGTCATCCACAAAGTACAGAACTGCATTCTACCAGAGCAGGACTTAATACACCATGGCAGCAGTTTTGCTTAACATACGATAGACTGCAGCGTTAATGAAAAGATGTTGGTAAAAACACCTGCTTGTTAATTAAAAGGTAGGAGGGTCATAACATGCAATGAACATTTTTCAAAGTCATCAAATCACAAATTTTTCTGCCTACCAAGAGCTTATATAACAAGCCTACCATCAAAATAGCATATTAACTGTATTACTGAGGAACAGATGTATTCGTAATACAAACATTTAAGATGAATAACGAGTAGAAGTGAACTGTACGAATCTGTAAAAATCAAAGGAATTCAACTGCATTAGTATTCCAAAATGTTTTCCAAAACTGTATTAGGTTAAAGGGTTAACACAATAAAATTTACATTCAGTGGAAAGATATTCTAAATGCAAACTTAGGTCTGCATATGTGACAAGGTCAACTGTAATAACTCCCCATTGACTTATTAACTTAACATGGTTGTCCCTGTCGCCCATCACTGATTTCAACAGACATGGAGACCAACATACTGAAAAGAATGTACCAATGAACTGCCATCACAACTTCCCCCCCCCCCACCCCCCAAGAGCATGACTTAACCCAGTTTCAAGAATTCTCTAACGCCACAGATGACACCAAACGCTTTAAAAGAATCTTCAGACAGAATGTAAGGGCTTTCAATACAACTACTGGTAAGCACGCCCCGCCCCACCCCCCCCCCCCCACAACCACCCACCGCCCCCCCCCAGGAGGGACCGCGCAACCCGACGGCCGTACACGCAAGAATAAGAAACGCGAGGAACAAAGAAAAA
>JAOYFF010000100.1:1550670-1562864 GCA_025773925.1 Cryptomyrus ogoouensis | reverse complement strand
GGGGGCAAGTCAAAGAAAGAAAGGGACAGGGCCATAAAGGGGGGGGGGCAGAGAGAGAGAGAGCGAGACAGACAGCCAGAGAGGGAGGGCTAGTCAAAGGGAGATGGGGGGGGGGCAGGTAGAGAGATAAAAATATGCCAACCCATGCATGCAGAGTGTACAGCCTCACCGCTGAAGTTGAGCTGCGAGCAGGTACAGAGTGAGTGAATGATGTTGATGACCAGGCCGTGGCTGGAGGCACGCAGCGAGAGGGGGCCTGTGGCCACCAGCAGGGTGACCACATGGAAGAGGTAGGGCAGGTGCGTGGCCACATCCAGCGAGTTGTGGAAGGAGAGCATGAGCATATAGCGCGCCAGGATGGCGATGTCATCCCACATCAGGTGCTGCACCAGCGTCGGCGTGGGCGACAGGCACGTCTTGTCGATGATCTTGCACATCCGACTGATCACCTGCGTGTTCAGAGGGCATTCGGGTCAGAGGTGGAACACACCAGACATCAGCAGCCAGCGAAAAGTCTAACAACCGGCAAACATAATTGCACCCTGCAGTGCATGTTCAGGTTTCAACACAACCGTCAACCATATAAAAAAAAAAAAGTGAGCTGACATATAAATATAACAGACCAAAGCGCTGTCTGTGGTATAATTTGCTTGCTTTTTTTTTCTTTATCTTATCCAGCACGTTCTACTGACACCAAACATCTGAAACACCTCTATATATAAATGCGGAGCATGTCTTTGACAGGGCATGTTTTGGGCTGATGCTTTTGTTCTTTCGGCAAGATCGGACACACACCACAAGAGCAAATACTGAAGGAAGCTTTGCTAAAAACATGCATTAAATTATAAAAGAAAATATTTGCCATGCTTCCCTGTGTAGACAGTAGGTCTGTGAGGAGTTTCTTGTTCCTGACCAGCCACAGGGACCCCCCCCCTCCCGCCACCCATTGGCACGGCACACTTCAGTTGGTGTTGCATCAACCTCCCCGAAGCATTTAGAAATAAAGAACGCAGTGACCAGTGTTACGTTTCATGCAGACTGCCTCCAAGCCCCAGTCACATGACTGCTACTCCAGCGTAACCTACCAGCTACTCGTCTGTGGGGCGGCAGAGGGTCAAGGGAGAGCAACAAACCCGAGGACAGGCAACCGATTTCAGCCTGTGCGACCTTTGGCCAACGGGTAACCGGCTTTTCCGGAAAGTTCCTCAAAGGCCACGGGCTCACCTTGCTGGACACCAGCTTGACGTTGCCGGAAGCCAGCGCCACCGCTGTGTCGGCCATCACCTCGGCCTTGACGGACCCCAGGCCTCCAGTGGCGCTAGTTTTGATGAAGCTGTCTAGCACCACATCCAGGAGGTCTGTTATCTTTGGGGGCGGGGGAGGGGAGGAGGTTATATGCTTTTAGTATACTTTCAATTTTCTCAAAGAAAGCAAAAAGCAGAAAGAGTACAGCAGGGACTTTCTGGCAGTTTCATCTCACTTTTTAGGTCTACGTGCAAACAGACACCTAAAAGCACCTTCACTGCGCACATCTGGACCCCCCTGGGACACACAAGCAGTTGCCGATCCTCATTGGTGTTACGATGCGAAATTTCACTTCCCATTCAACAGCTAAGCAAGAGACAAATTAAGCTCAAGGGCACCATAGAGGGGAAAAAATGCTTCTGCCAGGCTTTCAATCAACATCTACTGTGAGAACATGGAGGAGGACCAGACTCTGGACCCACCTGCCCCAGGCTGCCCCAAATTTTGGCCTGGATGGAAGGGTACATCTGCTTCTCGTTGATGGTCATGGTGATGAGCTTATCCAAGATGGCCGTCACCCGCTGACGCTTGGCGTCGTCGTTGTGCTTGCAGAAGCGCACCAGGTTCAGCAGCCAGGGTGTCATGTACTCCAGACACAGGTGTTTCAGCTCGATACCTGCAGGGGGCGCACAGGGTCAGCCATCGCACCCAGGAACTCTCGGGAAGAGAGCAGAAGTGGAGTGAAGAATCACTAAATTTCATGTCTCCTTCCTCCAGGCCTTTTTAGTCCCACATGAAGTGCACCACATTAGCTAACGAGGCACTAATTCTAACCATTACACAGAGATGCTTTTGTTTAGCGTCTTATTTAAAACATGATGCTATATCTGTTTATGAGTGTTTTGGGTTAACTATTTTGAACAAGACCGGGGATTCGATTCATCTGACGACGCAAAGTCAATATGGACGTTGACGCAGACGAGTACAGAGCGGAAGACCTAAGCGGTATACTGACTGGACTTGCTGAAGCCAGAGATGCACTCCTCCAGGAACTCCAGCGTGAGGTGGGGTTCGTTAGCCGCTAACGTCTTGCTGATGGAGACGATGAAGAGCGTGTTGTTGGCGGGAATGCACAGCCCCGACGTCTCCAGCAGCTGGCCCTCGATCTTCAAGTTGAAGGTGCAGGTCAGGGCACAGAGCAGGTTGTAGGCTGCAGACCTGCGACGAGTCACGACAAGTCCGAGTCAAAGTCAGAGTCAAGTAAAGGGGGCTTTGCCATACCATCCATATACAGGTACACAGTGACACAAAACATTGCTCATCCAGAACCATGGTGCAACAGCATCTACAGGGGGAGGCTTTACATAAAACTCAAAATGCAAAACACAGGGCAGGCCTGGCTAAAAATCTGACATCTGCCAGTGGTCTACAGATAGAAACAGCCCCACCGACAGGACCTTAACAGTGTCTTAATGGTGAAGCTACATTTTCCTGGGGTTAGGTACACTGCAGGTAGACACCTGAAGGGGCGCAGTATCTGTATCAGGTTTGTTAAATTAGGGCTGCAGGATGGTAGATCTCCAGGAGCAGGGCTGGTGACCAGTGCTCTAAGTCATGACTGTTGATTGCCATGCCGACCCTCAACACTCAAGCATTAAGCTGAGGACATGGAGGTCCAGAAGGTGGCTGACCTCAGGCTTGGGTCGGAGCTGCCCAGATTGAGCAGGGCGATGTTGAGCAGGGTGCCGGGCACGTCCTTGGGCCGGATTTTGGTATGCTGCGGGATGGAGTCTGGCTGCGAGAGCTCCCAGCGCGTGCGGATGTGGATGATCGACTGGACGATGGCCTCGCACTCCTGGTGCATGAATGTGAGCGGCGTGCCCTGGTTGGCGATGGTCAGCGTGAACTGGTTCTCATCCACCAGGCAGATCTCCTCTACCTCGGACGCGTAATAGATGTCGTTGAGGAAGACGGACTGGCCCAGCACCCGGGTGCGTTCTGCCGAGGTCACCTGAACCGCTGTAGAACCCACCTGCGACACGGCAAACAAGAACAAGGAGCAGTCAGGCAGGAACCCAACATCATCAGACCATGTCTGTGACAAGAGTCATAAAAAAAAAAAACCATGGTGATCAGGCTGCAGTTTAAGAGCTGCAGATGTAATGCATGTTCATACAGCTCTGCCATTCATATTAAGGTTATAACACTGAGATGCAGTGCTGAAATAAAGTATTTAAAGTAAAGGGAAATGGAACCCTTCATTACCAAAGTCCAGACTACAACTCTAACCCACTGGTTCAGGGGTATATGCAGGGGCGGAGCCACAGGGGCACTGGCCCCAGCCATAAGCTGATTGGCCTCTGGACTGCCCTCTCCCCTGTCACTCATTTATTCAAAACATATCACTGGCTAATGATAAGGATGGTCCTTAATATGTCCCCCCACCTCAAATCGTCCCTGCACAGGCTAGAGTGTCTCCATCTGAGGGCCACTGGTATTGACTGCTGATGTTTAATTCTGTTGATTGTTACTAGATGTTCCAGTAAACATAAAAATCTTATACAGCGCGCTGCATATTTCAGACGTACATATATTGCACCATATTTCTGACCCAGTGTGCCAAATAAAATCTAGCACGCCGCAGTCTTGGGCAAAAATGGTTACAGTAGTACCTGTGCTTTCACTGGAAGCTCAGCTTAACTGCAGTTATGCAGAGTTGATGTACCAGTGAAACAAACTGGACATTGCAAATGATCATGCTGACAAAGAGATACTTCCGACAAAAGCATCTGCTATATATGTAAATGTTAGTGTAGCCTTAGTCCTCACTCTCACCTTAATGGAGACCTTTGTGTCCTTGTGGGCCAACTTGAGGGCATTGTGGAACACCTTGAGATCTTCCTCCAAGGCCAGGGTGGCGGCGGGCAGCTTCTGCTGGTCGGGCTCGACGTGCTCAGCCAGTCGCGCCGGCGAGTCGATGAAGAGCAGCTTCTTACTTCCCTTGAGGCCGGTGAGCAGACGCTCGTGATACTTGGTGTACTCTCGCACCCACGAGTTGCAGTTGTAGACGTAGACGGCGGCCACATTCTCGTAGGCGAAGCCCGGGAAGACAACAAACCACTTGGACAGGAAGTCGGTCTTGAAGCGATTGCTGGGCCCGACGTGGGTTAGGTCAACCACGATCTCGTACGGTTTGGCGTAGTAAGGCTTCAGCGTCAGAAGGACGTGGTAGATGAGCAGGTCGCCATTGATTTGACCAGTCTTGAACCTGGGAGAGGGGGCAAGCATCATAAGAATTCAGTCAAGCTGCCCCAACCTGACCTATAACTCTCTCAGTGTCCTTTGAGTCCGTTCACCCTCCCCGTTCACTTTGCGTGTGACCAGACGTTACATTTGACTTTCTCGTTTACCGTCATTTAGACAGACAGGGTCGTAAAAATTCAATCATAATCTATTACTACCTGTCATTTTGAATTTTCACTTTTAAATAAGTCTTTAATAGCATTTTCATTCATTTTCATTTCAAAATAATCAATATAGAGAACAAGCTTATAGATTATGCATTTATAAGGGCATATAGGAGAAGATGAACAGAGACGCGACCGTGTGGTCACTTTTCATGTCAAAACCACATGAAGCAGAAGAGTTTTTTATCCCCCCACAGTGACAGCGGAACATAGCTTGTCCTGTAACATTAGCTGCCGCTGACTGATAAAGCTGAAGTATCGGCACTTTCCCACGGGAATTCAGGAATCGATTTCCCGGTTCCGAGTCCCTTGACCGGTAACTTTTGTAGCTCCTGGCTGCAGTCACACCGCACAGCAGCGCATGCCGAATAAGCATGGGAGACGCGAAAATCTCGTAGGTTAATCATCACACATAATTTCAAATGGAACTATACCCTGCCCCACCCAAACAATGGAGGATGAAAAAGTCATTTTGTTAGTTATTGAGGGGATCAATCAGGCAGTCTGCAAATACAGGACAAATCACGTCCCGTATTGGTTCAAAACGGAACACAGTATTCATTAGTTGACATGTTTATATAATTCATTAGTTAAAAATTAAATTCATTAATGTAATAACTGAGCTACAAAAATCTCTGCTCAATTTTTGCTCCACAACGTCCATCTCTTTCCCCAGATCTTCTGTGTAACTTCCAAGATAGTTCCGGTGCTTATAGTCAATCAATAAGCAGATTTATCAGAATAAGACAGAGGTCATGCATGTGAGACCAAAAACAAACCTAGACGACAGCTAATTGATACGTATGAATTTCTTAAAGTTACAGTACATCACCCTCAGTGTTATAATTTGTCAAGAAGATGAACAGCTTTCAATTTTTTCTGTCAACGGCTGAACATATTCTGTTAACACGACCTCTGTGTGCGACAGACGTATGTGTGGCAGGAATTACAGCACCCCCAAATAAAACCAGCGCAGGCGTTGGGGGGGAAACAGGAAGCCTGTTGGCCACGCCTGAGGACTCAAGCGGCAGTGTCTTGCCATCCGCGTGCCTCATACTCCGCTTACCTTCAGAGCGCACCGAGCAGAGCACAGCTGTCACACGCCAGCGTCCAGGCAGCTATACCTCCCGGCCCACCTGACTCGACCGCGACCAGACCGGCCAGAGAAACCGCATTCCCAAGTCACCCAGCAGGTGAGTGACCCTTTGCGAGGCTTCCAGACATGAAGGTCCCTCAGCGACCTCTGAAGGACCAACACTGGTGTACCTAAGAGCATAGATGCTGCAACATTTTATTTCACTGTTTGATTTGAAATTACAAAAAAAAGAAATATGACAACTACTTATTTGTTCAGATATGAAATTATTATGTTTGTTATTAATTTTGCTTTATTGGTAGAAATTGTATTTTTACCTATAATGCTTTAGATGTGCTTTTACAGCCCGAATTGTTTCATCTTCACAATCAGCTTACAAATGCGATTATGAAGTACACTGCCCTGATCAGACCTGAGACATTTCACAGTTGTGTCACTACCCAATTCATCTCTCGCGTCAGTGCGTGCCACCGTTCAAACCACATGGGGTTTTTAGTTTAATTCAAGCACGCAACTGACAACTCAGTGAACCAGACACTAAGATGCGAAAGCCATCAAAAGGCCAGCATGCTTTAATCCCAACACGAAGTCTCGCTTGTTCAGGAAATCTTTGTGGAGAAATGACACTGTAAAGATCGCAGGTCATTTTTACTCATGTAGGTGGTATAAATTGCATGTTTGACAAACTTATCGTACCGAGGCGACTGCCCGTTGCGACCCCTCCCCCCATGAGATGAGATGAGCTCATGCGAGGGACATTTTTAGTCCTCGTGCACTTCCTCTATAGCTGGTGATCTTTTAATGATGATCATTTGCATGCAGACGACTATCTTTCTCCTTTTCTTCACAGCAGAGCAATGGGCTCGTCCAAGTTCTACCTTGCAGTCGGCTTCATAGCGCTGATGGCTGCGCCATTGTACTTTACAGAGGAAGTGCAAAACAGCAACAACAACAACACAGAGAAATCCAATGCGATGCAAAACAGCAAGAACACTGCAGCCACTCCAAAACCCTCCAATGAGCTCAATAGTATATCCCAAACTCAGAACTCAATTACCACCAAATCAGCTAACACCTCGGTTAATTCCGCAGACTGTTCAAACACGACTAGATTTTCTATTTTGGATGAGAAGGTTACACTGATAGGGGGGGTTGCGGTTTTATTATTTGGGCTGCTAATCTCCAACATGGTGCTGGCCTGCTGCATCTGCAGCCTTAGGCGCCGCGTGTCCTACTGGGCTATCACCAGAAACGGGAACCTGATGGATGTGACGGAGGACCGGTATGTCGTCGGGGATGCCGGGTTGCCGGCTGATCAGGCAGTGGAGCTGACTACGATCTACACCATGCCGGACAACACCGTGCGGGAAGGGAATGCCGAAGAGGCGCATAAAGCGGAGGGAGCCACCGCCACTGAGGCGGATCCCGCTAACGGGGATGCCCAGAGTCCTGAGCAGGCTGAGGCCTTGCTTCCAGAGCCCCCCGCTGATGTAGCAGAGCCCGCTGACGATGTAACAGATGTTCTCCTGGTCGTGTAGGACCTGTGGGATACACCAACAGCCTGACACCATCTAGCGAAGTGCAGCAAGTATCCTGCATTCAAGACACCCGCTTTTGTGTGCGCCCCCTGTAGGTGAAACTAGAGAAAAGATAAAAGGGGAAGGACACTTTTCCCCACATCCGGTAACCTGCCTGCTGTGAAAAGCTTAAGCTGTTACTCATTATTCATACAAAAGCAGTGTTCCCCAATCCGGTCTTCAAGGACCCCATAGTTGGTCCATGTTTTTGCTCGCTCCGAGATCCCCAGCAGACAGTTCACATTGTCCTACTGGGACCTGGGAGGGAGCAAAAACATGGACTAGATTGGGAAGCACTGAAGTATAGATGTGTACTGCAGATGCAAAGTTATATAGAATTGGATTTCATAACATGGCGTGTTACTTTTGATTTATATATTTGATTTATGTATACAAGCTATGCTTTTGCTGAGCACTTATTTCATTGTTTTTATATAAAGAAAGCGATGTATTGGTGTGCGACGAACAAACAGTAAATCGTCTCTAATGAGAGACTAAGACTTAGATTAAGGCTGGATTAACAGATTTGCCGGCATGCTTACGGTACGACTTTCACTTCTTAACCCCTTGTAATCTGCCAAGACCTGCTGATTTAAAAACTAATAAACGATCTTGTTTGGAACGAAAATCCAGCAAATGCTGCCGCCTCTTATGTTCCGGCTGGAAATGAGTGATGCGCAGAACAGCTGTTGAGAGCACCCACAAACCCCCATGGTTCCTGGTGGGGGCCGACGGAATGCTCCTGTGCCTCTCTCTAAATTACCTTATAAATATACAAGCTTTCCACCCAAACCTGTACATCGCATCGTCCACTAGCACGGTACAGCCCTCTCGTGGTGGCCAGGTGGTCCGGGCCTTACGGATTTGCGAGCCCGCGGCTTTGAGCGATGAGCCAGACCTGGTTGGAACACAAGACCCGCCCTGCAGCTCTGTGCGTCGATCAGGCCGGCTCTAACATCATCAATAATCCCATTTTTCCTGCACACAAATCATCTTCATATCCAGAACTCCTCCACCTGAAGATAAGCAGATAAGCCCCCCTCCCTCAGTAGGCCATGTCTACACAGGAACCTCTTCACATTCGTAGGGTTTGGGGCAGAAGACCCCCGCGATTGTGAAAATTTGCAAATAATACTTGACCCATAACCTCAAGCCATAACAGTCTGCTAGCTTGAGCGATAACATAAAAGCCTATTATTACCAATTACTAAAACAGTACTGTACACAGTCAAATTACTCTGTATTTTATATAATATACAAAACATCTAAATTATGGGCCTGTATCTACAAAGTTACTACTGTACGAACTGGGAGCACTAGGTTTTGGACTCATTAAAAATGCAAAAGTCACAGCATAGAAACGTTTCCACAGCCAAAAAGACAATTAAAATGTGAGTGAGGCTGGTTCTTGACACAAAGATGCATGGCAATACGTTTAGTATTAAAGATATAGTATGCATGCACAATAACAAAAGTTATGTTTACTAATATCTGTATATGGTGATTTTATGTGATCCAAATCATTTTCAGTATTGTTTTTCGCTTACGTGGCTTCTGTGAGTTTCTGTAATCGTTCAGCAAGCTCTAAAAATATTCCTGCTTAATTGCTCACGGCCATCTGACGAGTAACCGAAACCGCGAATGTGTCTGGGTCATTGCAAATCCAAAAGCGGCACCAAGTGGAGAGCTGCACGCATTTGGGGATGATTTATTCCTGCCAAGTGCCCACAACAGATAAGACGACAAATCAAACTCCCCATCATTACGCAAAAGCAAAACTTTCATTCCTTTTTATTTTGATCACTTCAGGTGCCATAGGAAGCGTTTACTGCAAAGCCCCCCCAAGCCCCCCCAGCCGCGACTGTGGTGTATTTCCCACCATGCACAAAAGCGAGCCACACTTCTCTGCTACATGTGACCAACAAAGACGTCTGGGACTAGAACGAGCTCAGATCTTGTAACCACTGTGCACTTTCCTCCCATCAAGCTTACTGCAACATGCCATTCGGTCAAATTGTGGCAGCCAGCATCGTTTAAGGCGTCTTGCACTCAAGGCAGCGTTTCCACACTCCTCAGAATACAAAAGGAGACGTTTCACAAGCACCAGGCTGCTGTTCCTAATCATACTGATAAGAGAGGCTCAAATCATCAGCGCTGCTTCAGTCTCTCACTTCCTGCCTCCGGAGTAGCTGCAACAGGTTCCGTATTTTACCGCACTCATGCCTCACCCCTAAGTAGCAACTGCGGAGAACGCTAGGGCTAGAACGCTAGCCCTGTTCCGTTACGGACCATTTATTAGCAGAAGAAATGCCAGTGTCCCTAGGGTGACCTGGGCATCTGCTGAGGTAAGTCAGAGGCTTTTCTCTTCCACACAGAGAGACTTATTGCGCTCATTTGAAATGTCAGTGATGTCTGTGTCCGTCTCCTGCCCGAGGAAGAACGTGTTACAGGAGGCCAAGCTAGCAATTCAGCGTACACCTGCGGCACAGACAGTTAACTTTTTGACCAGAGTCGGGTTTATCCTTTGAGGTTGAGAGCTCACAGGGCAAAATTTCTGCAAACCGGAACCTTAGATCAGAAAAGCCCCCATTACGGGAGGATTTTATACACGCCTACAGTGATGACAAACACCTTGCTATTTTCCGATTGTCATGGCAGCCATGTGCGTTTCCGAATTTGTAACGTGGTTTCCAAATTTGTGATTAGGGACGTCGCAATTTATGCAATGGCACCTGAACGTGTATTTTAACTGACTTTTAAAAAATAATTTAAAAACCATTATGTTCTCCTTCCGCTAGGTAATGAAAAAAAACTATTAGCATGTCACACCACCCCAGTTTGACTGCTTCGGTCACACATGTATACTAACTAGTCTGATATTCAAATTAAGGAAACCAGGAAGAACACAAAATTAATAAAAAAAAACTACACACCCAGGAAGTGGTTTTTTTTTGGGAATAACTCAAAATCAATAATTGATATTATTCCTGAGCCACTGGTAATCATTAAGTCTGTTGCGCAACACTTACTGTCGAAACTCTAACTTGCGACTTCCGATGACAAAACAGAGAAGCTAGCTGTTGTGAAGCCCTCGTGCCCGGCATTTCACAAAAAATGTCGGACAGAAACAACCTCTCTCCATCTTGTTTTTCATGAATCAGATTGGTTGACACGCTGAAGTTGAAGATAAGGCCCGTCAGCATGATCACCGTCTGGTTGCTGGTGGCTCTCTGGACGCCGTCGGCAGATGGTCACCCACTCCTCACCAACGAGGCTGTGACCAAACAAACCAGTAATGCCAACCTGGACACCAGAGGACATGAAGAAACGGGGCGGTCCACGGAACGCATGGCGGCAGGAACCGAGCTGACTTCAGTGAAGGGACCGGCACCGGCATTTTCAACACAGAGCTACACTCAGAACAAAGAACCAGATGCCCTCTCCTCTCCGATGGTAGCCTCTAACACGAGAACCCGGCGTAACACCTCGCTACTGTCCAGTAAACCATCAACAGAACCTAAGGAGACTGGTCATTCATCTACCACAGAGCATAAAACCAGTGACAGACCACAACGGGATTCTGCTGGTCTAGACTCAGGCCACGCAACCACTTTGACAGCAACCACACAAAGACCCCGTCAGACATCGGCTCTGCCAGCTACCTCGGGAAAAAAAGTCACTCTGACAGAGACTATTGGAATGACCACAACCAGCACGAGAGCGACGACAGCGAAAACTGGTGCCACATCAAATCAGAAATCAAGTCCATTTAGCCAATCAACAACATCCTCATTACGGGACAAGACCACCGTTACCAATAAAACTCCAGTCAAGTCAACTCCAGGCCAGACCACGTTTTCCACGCGTACAACTACAACGGACTACGCTTTAACTACCACCAAATTAACTGCGACGACTGTACCCTCGACCAGCACTGCTACTACTAAACAATTAAACAACGTTAGTGGTGCAGGCACTACAGTGGCTGCTATCATAGGAGGGGCAATAATAATCATGATTGGGGCAATCGTGTTCATCATGTTGCGGAAGAAGCGCAGGCAAGAGAGGAACAAGTACAACACCACATGGGCTGGCCCCACACCCTTCCTGGATGGTGAGATCCAGTCTAACATTCCTTTAGGCGAGGACGATGATGGCAGCAAGAGGCAGCCACACAAGCGAATCTCGGTGCCCAACTTCCTATCCGGACTCTCATCCAAACGCGAGTCTCTCCTCAAGGATGAAGAGGAACAGGTGCCCATGGAAGGACTGGTGCAGGGAAGCACCTTCAGCAGGCCTCAGGACGACGTGTCCCCACCCAGCAACGGCAGTGTACTTAGCGAAGAAGCACAGCCTCTTGAGGCCACGCCCACACCAGATCCTGAAGGCCCGTCACCGGATACCTCGACCAAGGGAGAAGACAACCTTGGACAAGATCCAATTGAAGACGGCGCAATGCCCATTCCTCCAACAACAGAGACCCAACCTGACCCTCCTGCACCTCTAGTGGAGGTCGACCTCGAACCCCCACCAGGACAGGAGGCTCTTCCACCTCCACCGTCAGATGGCCCAATTGTCCCACCTCCGCCCCCTCTATCGCCCTCTACAGAGTGACGCAGATCGCTACAAGCAGCCCAGCCATAGTAAAGCATTCGTCTTACGCCTTGGGGTTATTCAGTAAACACATGACTTCCGACTGCTTATTCCTTATATACAGCTTTGCCGTACGTTGGGAAAAAGGGATGACTGGGGAGGGACATCTAGGTCAACACTGGTGGTGGTGGTGGTGGTGGGGGGGGGGGTTGGCAC
>JAOYFF010000100.1:1538941-1550570 GCA_025773925.1 Cryptomyrus ogoouensis | reverse complement strand
GGGGGGGGGGGGGGGGGGGGGGGGGGGGGGGTGGGGGGGGGGGGGGGGGGGGGGGGGGGGGGGGGGGGGGGGGGGGTTGGCACTCTGGCAGGTGGAACCTCTCTCTCTTTGGGAAACTACAGCAATTCACACATTAATCCAGGGTGGCTGGTGCGCTGCTTTTGTGAGCCAATCAGCATACAGGATGTATGACGAGGGTGGGTGCAGGCTTATTTGTGAAGTGAGCAGGGGAAGCCTTGCAGGCCCAGACGGAACCACGTATCTAGTGATCGCAGAGCACAGGGAAAGCGGGGGGCCAGGGGCCGGAGATCGATGCAGCCCCAGTTACTACAGCGCTGCAGCGTGAAGATCCGGCAGGAAAACCACGGCCCAAATAGAACCACGTCTATGTCACTTCGAGCCGGGACAGGAAAAGCCCATGGCAGCTCGCTGCAAAAAGGAGAACAGACTATCAAGGTTGCTAGAGAACAGACAACACTTACGCCTGCTACTGCTTTCGCAAACGTAAGGGGTGGTTATTAAAAACCGAATCCTCCAGCGCTGCCTCTGTATGCTATACATTGTGAGATAAGCTTCTGCAAACAAATAAATATGAATTTTAAAAAATGATATCAAAATGCTCACATGGTCCTGAATCCAACAGTCTGTAGTATCTGTGACGCCACCCCCCCCGACCGAATTATTATTTTTATTAAACTGCATATCAGCCAAGCACTTCTCCTCAAATTCACCACAGCTCAATGCAATCAGGGTGACCAGTGGTAAAAAAAAAAAAAACCCTCCCACGAGCCAGGCCCTCCACTAAATCTGAGGCGGCATGAATCTGTGGGGGGGTGAGAGGGGCTGAACGGGGGACGAGCAAAACAAAGCTACAAAAAAAAAAAAAACAAAAAACAAAAAAAAAAAAAAGAGCGGCACCTGGAAATAGGGACTGAACACTTTGTTTAAACCAGAGGTGGAAATTTCAGATCCAGAAATTCAGATCCAGTCCAAGGTTTTGTTTCAACCAACCAGTTGAGTTTAAAGAGTCACAGTCACAGAGTAATCAGCCGGCGACGTCCTTCCTGATCATTCCTTCCTGATCGCTCCAGAGGACCTCTGTCTAACCACGTCCTGGCCCGGCATCATCCGGCATATCTGCGTGCCATTTACACCATCCGGGGCCATCACTGCAAACCGGCACCCACTGACATTTTTATAGTTCTAAGGGTCCTCAATTTGCACAATTGAAAAGAGGAACTGATCCTTAGACTCCACACGAGGGCGGGGGGGTCCTCAGAGAGATTTACTAAGTTCCCTTCGATATAAAACCGCATGTCATCTCCATCCATCTTCAAGCGGTGTGGCTCACATATGAAATGAAATGATGCTTCATATGCCATCTGCATAAGTACGAGTATAGATTGACCAGCATGCTTGTTTTATATCCCATCATGCTCCTTTGGTACAGATACACTTATGCACAGTTGTGACTGACACCTGGGGTCCAAGCGCAGGGTCAGCTATTTGTCCGCCACCCCTGGACCATTTCGGGGGGAGGTGTTAAGGACCGTTCTCAAGACCCCAACGGACATGTGACTCTACTCTGCCGAGACCCAAACCGCTGACCTTCCGATCACTGGAGCAGGGGTCTAACCAGCTGGGCCGCACACCCACAAGGGCGACTTCCAAGTGAAACGTGAATGCAGAAGCAGAGGTAGCTGAGGTTCTTCAGGTCTTCACTTTGGTCGAAAGCGAAACAGCCGCCGCTCCCCATCTCTGTCTTACCTTCTTCAATCACAGGTGGCTGAAACATTGGGACTCGCCTGCCGCTGTGCGACTGGCAGCCATGCAGATGATGTAAGTAGCACAGAGGGTATGAACAGACTGATAAGCCGCCATTAAGTTCCTGAGATGGTGGTCGAGTAAAACGAAAACGAAATTATTTTAATAAAAGCATAGATAAGTGCTTAATTATAAATTATCCGCTCATATTATGCAGTCTATAATAAGCCATTGGGTATTGGGGGGGAATCCTCAATTCGATACCCTCAAAAAAAAAAAAAAAGAAGAAAAAAACCGGCAGCCTCACTATTGCACAGCTGTTTGTCCTGCGACCCCGAGCAACGTGTCTGGAGAGGCGGAGATCGACAGCCCACGTCAAAGGCAGGACAGGCGGCCGCTGTCTGCAGGAGGCGGCCCGGTTTCCGAACGGATCCGTCACACAGTGCAGCAGGACGTTCCCTGAGACGCAAACACCTAACTCTCGGTGTCACCTGCTTGCGACTTGGTGGTGGGGGTGGGTGAGACCAGCTCAGAGTCCGTAGTCCCCTCACCCCCCCCGGGAGGGTGTTAGTCATCCCTCTGTCTCTCAGACCCCAGTGTCTTTATTTGTATTTTACAAATTACAGAAGCATCATGGGAGTGCGACTGTGTGTGTGTGTGTGAGTGTGTGAGAGAGAGAGAGATTCGTTGAGTGAGCAGATCCAGATCATAAAAGATTGCAGTCAGCAGCACCCCCCCTACCACAACCTCACCCCTACCCTCCCCAGCAGCAGAAGAGGCCGCCCCTATGCTGCGTCCCTCCATCAGTCTCTCTCTCACTCCCTCGCTTGCTCCGCAACTGCCCACAGAAACACTCTGAGAGGAGCACCGAGGAGCCTGCAGAGCGCGCAGGAGCCGGCATCGGCGGGGGAGACGCAGGGCGGCCATGACAGGCGGCCAGCAGCCGCCAGGCAAGGGGTGAGAGAGAGAGAGAGAGAGACGCAGTCCGTGAGAGAGACCCCACTTCCCCCCTCCCTCCTCCTCCTGTCACCCCCAAACACTACCGGAGGAAACAGGAGACCCCATGCCAGGAAAGGAATACTGAGGGAAAGAAAGAAAGAAGGAACGTGAGAAAGAGGAAGAGGGGAGAAAAAGAACACACTGATTGTTCACTCTGCAAAGATCCACTATTGCTGCTCCAGAAAGCAAAAGAGAGCGAGCGAGCGAGAGAGAGGGAAGGAGAGGGGGAGAGAGAGAGCGAGCCAGAGGAAGGGGAGAGCGATGACTGCACAGCCATGAAGATTATAAGGTGAGTTATTTACAACATGGATGGAAAGACACACAGAGGCACACCCAGCTCAACACACGCTCCCATTCAGAGTGCCGGCGTGTTCGAGTCCCTGGCACGGCTGCCCGGAACACTGCACCAGGGGTGATTCCCTCTCCGCGGCGGAAAACCGCAAGGTTCCCCCTACTCCCAGGCCCCCACCCCTCTGCCGTCCGTCATGAATTCTTCCGTTCATTCGGCCGATTTCATCCCTGAATTTGGTCAGCGGGAGCCTCGATGGTCGTTTCGATGGGGGTGGGGGGGGGACAAACATGCCGGACGCAGATCGCCCGAGTCCCGCTTCCTTGCCAAAGGGGGACAGGCTCAAAAAAAATATATATGTAAAAATCCCGTAATCATGTCACATAGCTAATGATGGTACCGCAAAGGGACATAGGGTAACAGATATATCACGGGGGGCAGGTGGCACAGAGTTCCGGTCGAGGAGCGTTATGGCTGTGATTTGCATGCTCTTTGCCTGACTGACTGAGAGACGTCATGTTGCCAGCTGTGTGCCTCAGACTGGGAGTGGGGGGTTGCTGGTGCCCCACCTGTCCCTGATTCCAGGTGCTTGTCTGTGAGCGTGCCAGAGAGGGCAGGAGCAGCATTTGATAGAGGGGGAGGGTGTATGCAGTAATGCAGCACAGCCATGTAGCAGCCCGTATACTTTGCTGGATGACAGGCGGCACCCGCTGCGGGACGGGAGCTGGGGCACTGCAGACTGCCATGTGGACTCAGAAAGGAACTGCAAGAGGAACCGTCAGCAGTCCTGGGACTGCGGTGTGTTCCCTGCTGCCTGTGGACCTGCCACTTCTAACACCGAAGACAACTGACAAAATTCAGGGTTAAATCTCACCATTAGTTGCCACAAGGGGGCGCCAACAGCAACATTCAAAATTGTGATTCTACATGTTGAACTTGACATAGTTATTGATCTAGGGGGTGGGGTAATGTATACCATGTAGAACTCTGGTTTAGCCTTCTTTGACAGTATCGAGATGGATAAGTTCTAGCCAAGTTGAGTTCAGCTGAGAGGAGTCCGCATTCTCTAGACCACCTGACTGCCCCCAGACCCATTTTTGTTCAACAGGAGAGCCCCGACGATGTCCCCGTTCGCCTGGACGACCAGCATCCTGCTACTGCTCCTCCTAGATGTCCACGTGCTGGCTGTGTGCCCGTCCACATGCTCCTGCTCGCGAGGCCACCGGACTGTGGACTGCTCCGGCCGCGGCCTGACCCACCTGCCCGACGGGCTTCAGCACAACATCCGCGAGCTCAACCTGTCCCACAACCGGCTCCGCGACCTGGACGGGCGGCTAAGCCACTTCGCACACCTGCGCATCCTGGACATCTCGCACAACCAGCTGGCGCGGCTGCCAGGCGCCCTACCACGTGCCCTCTGGGACATCCGTGTGGCAGGGAACAGTCTACGGCAGCTGCACAAGAACGACACGGCCTACCACTGGAACCTGCGGGCACTGGACCTGTCGGCAAATGAGCTGGAGAGGGTGGTCTTCATCAACAACACGTTGGCCAGCCTGAGCTCGCTCAACCTGAGCCACAACAAGTTCTGGACAGTGCCCACCAACATGCCCTACAACTTGGAGATGGTGGACCTATCGCACAACTATCTGGTGCAGATCCTGCCTGGCTCACTGGACCGCCTGCCCCGATTGGCCCGCTTTTACCTACATGGGAACCGCTTCTCGGCCGTAGGCGAGCAGGCCTTTGCCCAGTTGGCCGGCCTACAACTCATCACACTCTACGACAACCCCTGGGCCTGCGAGGATGAGGAGAACATGACCGACTTCCAGGCCTGGATGGAGCACACCTCCGCCCGGGTGCTGGGCTGCCCCTGCTCCACCCGGCACATCTGTGGCGAGGCCCACCTGGCCAGCACGGGCCACGGCTGGCACTTCGCCTCGTACACGGAGCCCCCACAGAGCGCCGACGCCCGCGACGCCAGCCGACCGCCCATGCAGGCCATCACGTCGGGGCACCTGTCCAAATTGGCGCCGCTCGACTCGGCCCCAGATTGGAGCGGCGTGGAGCGTGGAATTCCTGCAGACCGAGAAGCTGCCGGCACCCCCGTGCCCCCGACAGGCACCCCCCGCCCCATCTCCACGCAGACAAGCACAACGGTCCGTACCCGCAGCACCAAGAAGACCAGGCCCAACGGCGTGCGCAGCACAGGTCAGGTCCTCAGCGCGCTGGAGCTGCATACCGTCACCGCCAGCATCCTCCTTACAGCCACCATCCTCAGCGCCTTCTGAACCCTTGCCGGAAATTGCCAGAACTTCCAGACACTAAATGGCATATGAAATTAGTAGTACCAACTTCTTAAATTGAGTTTTTATTTTAAAATACTGTACGACTGTTACTGCCTCTGATACTGTATGCATCTGTAACTGCTTCCAACACACCGACCGCCTTCCGCAGAGTGTAGCCCATGTAGGCGATGGCTATATTGTGCAGACACATCGATATAAATAACCTATATTACGTGTAAAGCAACACTAACAGCAGTCCTGAGTGCAAAGGGAATGCTCCTCCCTCAGAACTATGCTTGTCCACTGAAGGATACTGCAGCATTTTATGGTTTATATAATATACAGTTAAAAAAAAAAAAAATCACTCCTGCATTGTGTACTTTCCATTGTGCATGATTCAGAGAGACATCTCTTGGTTCTGTGGCATGAAAACATGTGCTAGACCCCCCCACCCCCCCTGTAGGTGGCAATATGTGCTAATAATAAGGTTACAGGGGAATGGTCCATAGGACCACAGAGGTGGGGAAGGGAAGCACAACCAGAGAAGTGCTTCCGTAAGGCTAAACGCTTCCGTCGTAAACACTGCAGCTAATTAATAATGTGTTACAGAGGCACACTGCGCTGAATTCAGCATCAACAAGCGGGCAGATAAAAACAAGAGAATAATTGTCCGATGTCTATAACACTGTATGCCTCCCCCCCCCCCGTCTAATACTGCATGCTGACCTAGTCTTTAAAGGCCTCGCTGCCCTTCCACGAGCGATCGATCGCTGGCCCTTAAGGGGCTCAGCCGAAGGCCGTCGGACAGGTACAGGAACGACAGGACAAATGTAAGCGGGCCCACAGGTGCTGTAATTCCTTCCCGATAGGACGGGCCCCGCCAGCACACTCCTCAGCTGGAACTAACAGGCACTGATATACACACCGAGATCCCTTGGCCCGGCCACAAACCTCCACACCTTACCGCACATTCCACAATGCTGTGCTACCCTCAGGCTGTCCTGCACTTCCTTCATGCTGCCACCGGGTGGTGCAATCGACCCACTCAGGAAAGTGCCATCCAACTCAAGGACACTGGCCACTAATCGCAGTGGTGCTAACAAGCGGACTATGATTATTAGCCCTGATTTTTATTTTTTTTTTTAACTACTGTTTATATTCAAATACATGACTCAGTTGCCGGCTGTAATTTAACATCAGCAAATTAAAAATTTCCCCCACGCTATAGTCACAAAAGCAGAGGACTGCACATCAAACGTGTGGCTTAATTAACAGCCCAATGACCAGACACACATTCAGCTTAGCCTTCTGGGAAGTATCAAGTAGTTGTGAACGACAACAAAACAAAACAAAAAAACAAACAAGAATAAATTTGAAACATTCAAAACATTTTAAAAAACCCCTGCAACCAGGTTATAATGAACTAAGGTTCAATACCAGGCTCAAGGCAAACCACGGAGCAAATTATTATCTAATAAATCCCTCGCAACACTATATTTCTGGAATGATTTACAATGGATGTATAATACAGTTTATAATATGATGTTCACCCCTTATCTGTGTTCAGCTCTCTTTTACAGCAGATTTATGTATTAACCACAAACCCATTAAGGGCTAACCTTACTTCTGTTAGCTTTCTGAGCATAAACTGATCCTCTGTCAGGAAACTCTACACACATATCTAAGTTACAGTAAGACTGCATTACTTTAAAGTAAGCTTAACTTGAACAATAAAATTCAAGCTTTAAGGGAGGAATACAAGGATCACCCAAGTCATGGTTCTCAACCAGAGACAGGTAGACTGCCCCCTCCAGGCTGGGGATGAGTTACTGCCCCAAGTGGAGGAATTCAAGCATCCTGGGGTCTTGTTCAGGAGTGAGGGAAGAATGAAGTAGGAGATCGACAGGTAGATCGGTGCAGCGTCGGCAGTAATGCGGACACTGTACTGGTGAAGAGAGAGTTGTGGTGAAAAGGTGAAGTTATCGATTTACTGGTCGATCTACGTTCCTACCTATTGTCACGAGATTTGGGTAGTGACCGAAAAAATGCAGTCACTGCATGAGAGGCGTAAACGAGATTCCTTCGCAGGGAGTCTGGGCTCAGCCAAAGAGACAGCTCAGACATTTGGAAGTCACTGCTCCTCCGCATCGAAAGGAGCCGACTGAAGTGGTTTGGGTACCTGGCTAGGAGGCCTCCTGGATGCTCTGGGCATGTTCGAGTGGGAGGAAATCCAGGACGTGGTACAGCGCAGAGATACAAGGCACCAAATTTGACGAAAGCCGAGCGAAAATCGGCAGAGGAAATGAATGCGCGACGACTCACCGTGCGTGAGCAAATGTACGCGACAGACAGTTATTATTGTGTGCGAGACAGTTCCACGTGAAATATGCTGAAAATCTGTGAGAGAAATCGAGAACCAGTCTGACACCAGCAAAAACAAATTATTAATACAGAATATACAATAAAGAACAAATAAATTAAATCAAGTAGTGGAAAAGTATGCTTACTGTCCCCTCTCTACCTCCCTTTCCTCTGTTGCCCATCCCCACGCTCCCTTTCATAATCTCAACTCTAGAGAATCACATCAGGAGTTCGGCTGGAAAGTTAGCAAGCTAACTATATTAAAGGCAAGCAAAAACCAACCAATACCAACACCACCACACTTAGCACTGACAAAAGCTTACTAGCATAAGAACTGGTGTCTTAGCTAGCAGCAGCTGCTGTGAAACCTCAACTAGGACCACAGAACTACATAGTGCACAGCCTGGGTGGCAGGAGGGAGCTTATCGGTCCTATAAATCATATACGATCTAAATAAATTTGAAGATGATACCTAAAAGTATTTACTTATAAATCATACCTCACAAAGTAGCAAACAATTGCATATTGCTGCTTTAACATTCTTAATTTAAGTGACCATTACCCCAAAGTGATATGATTATTAATACAAAAAATCCTCTTATAGTATCTCTCACACACACACACACATTACATAGGCTACAAAGGACAAGCCTCTTCAGAAATGTGGTTGGCATGTGTTCTGTTTATTTCTGATGAAGCATAAACTGATAGAGTATGTACCAGAGCTATACGAGTGAGTCAGGTGTGAGGCCTCTGCAGCCAATCAGAATCAGTAATTACTAAACAAATTACCTGGCAGAACGGAAAACAAAACCTTTAACTTGCACACACTTTCAACATCTCTCGCGTGGAATCGTTTGTCGCGCAGAAAAATAACACTCTGTCTCGCACATTCCAATATCTCTTAGCTACATTCTCTCAGTTTTTGCTCAGTTTTTGTCAGGTTATTCGGGCGCCTCATACACGGAGGCAGGGATGACAAGCAAAAAAAAAAAAAAGCAGTTGCAGTGGCAGAGACAGTTGTAATAAAATCCATTACCGCCCCCCCCCAACCCCAATCAGATGAGCTGACATAGGATGACATCCTGAAATGAGGCTTTCTGCTGTTTGCTGCAATACGATCGTAACAAAGGGCCAGGACCATTGCCATGACGACCATGACCGCCGCGACGACCATGACCGCCGCGACGACCATGACCAGACCTCAAGCCAGGGTCAGAACTCAGGAGTGAACCAAGGCAAGAAACAGAGAAAGAAAACCAGCGGAAGTCTAAATTGGGACCCAGACTGTTAGTGGCTGGGGAGGGAAAGGGGGCGGGACTTGGTTGGTGGTGGTTCACACCAACGCAGGGAGGCAGGGATCACGAGCGCATTAAAAAGGGAGTGCTCGTGCATTCTCGACTCAGCTGGGACCGAACGGAGGGACTCTGTCATTCTCATCACTCACCCACCAGGCACAAGAGGTGAGTGACATCAGTCATTCTGTTTTTTTGGAGGGGGGGGGTTCAGTAGTGCTGGGGCTGGGCGATATCATATCGGTATTATATCGCGCATGTGCAATAATCACCAGGGTTTCATATGACAGGCGAAACATTTGGCCAAGTGCCAGCTTTTCGGTGCTATACGGACATTTATTAACGCCCATAATTTGTTAGCAGTTTAGTAGTATGGCTTAAATATTAATGAGGCTTTGTATGGCGCCCAAAAGTCATTATCAGTATAAATATCCTTATGTTTAAGAAATGTGTCAGACTTTGAACTGCAAAAAGTACCGCCACACCGCCGACGTCTTTTTACCTTGTTTGTCCACAAGATCTCCTCTTTTAAAAGATGATGTGGCTGCTCTTCTTCACCGTAGTATACCAAACCGTAGTATACCAAAACAGTATTATGTGGTGTGCTCCGCTAATCGAATTTAAGAAACATAAAGTTTATATAGATCACTAACTTTTGGGTGTCACAAAACGCATCTCATTAATATTTAAGCCATACTACTAATATTCTTACCAAATTATGGGTGTAAATAAATGTCCGTATAGCACCGAAAAGCCGGCATCCAGCCAAATGCTTCGTCTGTCATCTGAAGCCCTGATGATTATTGCACATGCGCAATATAATACCGATATGATATCGCCCAGCCCTAAGTAGCGCTATTCAGGTGAAACAAAATGGATATCCTAAAGCAGAGGCTGTAGCAGAAAGAGCTGTAATGAAATACATACTGCCCCCCAATAGGCTGAACTGACATAAGATGAAAGCAGGCTTCCCGTTGCTGTTGGTTGCCATGCTGATTTGCAGTATGGTCGTCGCAAATGACGTTAAGGCCACGACAAAGACCACGACAAAGACCACGACAAAGACCACGACAAAGAGTGGAAGCGCCCCCCAGCTGGCAGGGCACCTCCTGCTGACCCTGGGACCGGCCATGATGCTACAGCGCCTCCTGTCGCCCTTCTGAGCCCGGGACGGCGGCCAGCAGCCGCGGTGAACAGCGACACTGTTTTCATTTGCATATTTCTCCTCTGACTTGTCTTGCTCTTATTTTAAACTTCCTCCTGTACGCATCATAATGTGAAAAAGAGCTGCTTTTACACACCTGCTGCATGCAAAGGCGCTTCCAAAGGAAACTGCTTGTATCATCTTAGTGCTCTGCTATCGCCGCCCCCCCCCCCCCAAACAGGGGTGAGGCCTCTCAGCCATGCCTACTGTCGTACGCAAATCCATATTTGTAACCAATGAAGTAGCTGGGTGTGAGTGATGGTGAAAAGTTTTTGATATGACTGGGGAGGGGGGGTTTATCTTCAATAAATTACCCCTGACCTACGACAAATCTGTGTCGCCTTTCACTTTTCTGCGATTCTACTCACACAACGAAAGCTTAAAGCAGCAGACGATCCGGCGCCATCAAGAAGCAGAGAAATCTGGGTGCCCCCTTTTAATTTGCAAAGTTTCTGTATTAACAGAAAAAGAAAATTGGGGGAAGTCTATACTGGGACCCAGACAGCTAGCGGCTGAGGAGGGAAAGGGGGCGGGACTTCCTGGTTCACAGCAACACAGGGAGGCAGGGATCACGAGCGCATTAAAAAGGGCGCGCGCGCGTGCATTCTCCACTCAGCTCTGTCATTCTCATCCACCACGCGCAACAGGTGAGTGACACCAGTCATTCTGCTTAGCTTTTGTGGGGGGGGGGGGGGCGTATTATTCAGTACTGCTAATCAGGTAAAACAAAAATGCATATCCTTAAGCAGAGGCTCTCAGACATGAAAATAAAATAAAAAAGACCTTTGGCAAAGTCAGGGAGGTGGGTGGGGGGGAGATGCATGACAAATTTTGGTGGACTGCAACAAAGACAGTCGTTGTTTTGATTATTCGGAAAATCTTCTCGCAACCCCTCCAAATTATTGTTTGCAGCCCGCGGTTTCGGACCCGCTGTTCGAAAGAGAAGTAGACGGCTTAGAACTCACAGCCCAGCACGGGAGCAGAGGTGAGCGCTCAGGGGAAAAAGGCGGGGGCCATGTGGAATCCCGAGGGATACGCCCATTAGTTTTTGCCACAGAAAGAGCTGTAATATACCCCCCACCCCACCCACAACAGGCTGAGCGGACACAGGATGACGCCCCAAAAACAAGCCTTTCTGCTGCTGAGTGCCATGCTGATTTGCAGTATGGTCGTCGCAAATGACGTTAAGGACACGACAAAGAACCCGCCAAAGACCCCGCCAATGAACCCACCAAAGAGTGGAAGCGCCCCCCAGCTGGCAGGGCACCTCCTGCTGACCCTGGGACCGGCCGTGATGCTGCAGCGCCTCCTGTCGCCCTTCTGAGCCCGGGACGGCGGCCAGCAGCCGCGGCGAACAGCGACACTGTTTTCATTTGCATATTTCTCCTCTGACTTGTCTTGCTCTTATTTTAAACTTCCTCCTGTACGC
>JAOYFF010000100.1:1513097-1527141 GCA_025773925.1 Cryptomyrus ogoouensis | reverse complement strand
TTTTTTTTAGAGGTGTCTATCGACTTCTTCCCGGAAGTGAAAACGTCTCTCTATTATAGGACAGACGTAAAATACATTGTGTAACATAAGATACAATATTACACACTTTGAACTATCAGTTTGTTTTGGTTCTTGCCGCATGCCGCACACATGGCGCACTACGTCAGCTAAAGTCCACCACTTCTGCTTTGGATGACTCTCGATAAATTTTGGGAGGTATATACAATAGGACATTACTCGATAAGCCGTAAGTCAGCGCATCACTGAAAGTGTGCGTGTGTGAAGACTGCTACAGAGATCGCGCCAAAGTCTCCATAGCACCACCTGGTGGGATGAATGAGAAAGAAGTCGGAGCGGAAGGCGCTTACTTCAGGAAGAGCTGTGACTTGGCCTCCATGAGCTCCACCCCATCCCCCTCCTCCGGCTGCAGAGGCAGCCCTGCCAGAAGGGAGACGACAGCCTCCATGCTTGCCTGGTCCAGGTCCCTGTAGGAGACGAGCCCTGGGTTATACCTTTGCTGTTTGACGACACTATTGAGTGCAGTTACAGTATTGCTGCTGGTTTCAGGGCGTGACAGAGAAGACAGTAAAAGTACAATACTGTGTAAAAGTTATAGGCTGCCAAAGAGAATCACGTTTAAATGATTTCCAGTGTTGTTGTGAAATTATATCATGCCCGTCAAAGCGTGCCAGCTTAGCCAGTAATCAGGAAAAATAAGCAAATCAGAATCTTGTGTCTTAAAGTAAACAAAGCCTGGACATTTCACCCAAACCCAGACTTGGTTTAAACACAGCATGTGAGAACAGGCATAAGGAAGGCCCTTGACAACGTGATGGTGAAGAGGTGGATTGTGGGTACCTCGTTAGGCACTTGACATCGTCATCGGCTGCTTGGTTGGATGTTCCCATCACCCAGTCCGTCAGGTACTCCACCATCTTATTCCTGGAGGAACACAGAGACCGTCAGATGTGTACTTTCAAGTATGCCAGCCAGGACCTCCAAGGGTGCTGGATATGTACATGGCTGCAACAATCACCATATTTTTTTTATGCTTTTTTACAATCTGTAACTAGGCCATCTGACAGGACAAAAAGGTACGCCTCGTGTCACCTGAACTTCATCTCCTGGCAGAAGGAGAGATCGTCCCTACGCTCCATCATCACTTCCACCAGTTGGCAAAGCTTGGTCTTGATCTGGATGGCGTGGACCATGTTACCAAGAATACGCACATACCTAGGGGGTGTTGGTGGGGGGAGGGGGTGGAAGTGAGATGTGACATCTGGTGAGCCTTAAACTTTAAACAACTGTTTTCCTCCCATTTCATGCAAGAAACATAGATATTTATCATTCTGTGCATTTAATAAATGTAAATATCTATGTGATGGCTTTAAACAGTAGTTTTAACAGAGTCTGATGAAAGTCGGCATGGATAAAGTGATTGAATCCATTCATTGTGCCAGTGCGGATACATAAGGAATGCTTTATTAGAATGCTCTATATGTATTATTTGTGCAGGCCTTGGTTAGTCCTCAGCACCTGACCAAGTTGAGCATCATGGTCTCGATGCTGGCCTGGCCCAAGTGCTCAGAGCTGCCCTCGGTGTGGTTGTCCAGAAGGTTCTTCATGATGGCGATGGTCTGTTCCACGAACTGGGTGTTGGTGTCGTTGATGGGAACCTGCGGTGAAATTTTAGACTTTTTTTTCCCCCCCACGGTGGTTTCATTTGAATAACGGAAAGCCACAAAAATCAGCAGGCCGACGTTTTAAGCTACCCATTTAAAATGTGACATCGCAACTTACTCTCCAAGTGCAAAAACCCACAGCGTTTTTTGACAGCTTCACATTTTCTCGTACATCACACATCTTCACGTTGGGTTAAAGGCTGATTGACATTTGTACAGTATCCATGTACCCTCTGGCATAGCTGCAAGTCTGTAGTGGGCCTAGGGAATGTTATGATATTGCAGCCCAAACCGTCACTGATCCACCCGTTTCTAGGGAAGTACGCGTCAGAGACAACGCAGGGTACGCAGCTGGCGGCCGTAGATTCTACGCAGAGGTATGAATCAGCCTAAAGAGCACGAGCGAGATTATGCAAAATGCTAAGCCGCACACATAGGAAGGCATCGGACGCCAGGACAGAGGGGCCACCCACCGGGCCCTGCGTGTCAAAGAAGCGGCTGATGCTGTTCTTGAGCTTGTTGAAGAGCATCGGGTAAAGCGCAGGGCTCAGCTCCAGGCCCACCAGGTCCTTGATGTTGGTGCGGATCTGCAGGCCCACCTTCTCGTGATTGCACACCATCAGTGACAGCAGGCGGTCCAGGAACTTGCTGAGCGGCGTGTCCACGTTGCCCTCGCTGGACCCCAGAGAGATCATGGAGCCCTTGCGCTCGGCCAGGGGGCCCATGGGGGGGCTGTAGGTAGGCTGGCAGGGCGTGCTCCTCTGCTGCAGGCACACGCCCCCCAGGGCACACAGGAAGCCCGTCATGTTGATCCACTCCTGCGGGCGAGAGAGGTCCAGTCCCAAGACCCATTACTATGTTTGGACGGAATTTGAGTTTTACTTTCAATATGCAATGATGTGGACCAGATGCAATTCAAGCTTGCCTTTAAAACATGCCTTTAATCAAATTATATTTAATTGAATTTAATAAAATTTTTATTGTCCATTATTCGTTTGGTCTGCCAGTATCCTAAGCAGTGGTATGTTAGTGACATTTGTTTGATTCTTCAAGTACTTTGGGGCAAACTTATTAAGAAAGGCACTATCCAAAAATCCTTAGCTCAATAACATCGATAATATCCTGCTTATTTCTGATTGGTCACTCATCCTGACCAATAGCCAGAAAGGAATGATTTCTCTTGTGCAGGACACAAGCCGCATGCAGGGGCATCGAAGGGGCATGAGTATCCTTGCGGACTCAAGGGGCCCAGCACTTAACAGTGGCCCCTAAATCGGGCAGGGCTTCCTGCACCTCCCAAATTTCGAGCTACTCCCTGGTCACATGACAAGTCACATGACAAGTCACATGACGAGGCAGGAAGCTCAGAATGAAGACACCAGTTACACATCAGTGACCTGTAGACAAATTCTGGTCAATGAAGGTCCTTTAAGTATAATAGCACTAAGTGGAGACAAGTAAGGGTAAAAGCGCCTGAAATGCAGCAATTTACTGAAATTTACCCTATGGCTATCCGTGTGGGAATACAAGAATTTATTTACATATAAACACAAAAATTACTGGTTCCACCACAGAAGGAAGACAGAGCACCACATTTAGAGTACATAAGCTGTCCCTCCCCAGCAGTGGTCATTCCTGCGACGTGGGTACAGGAAGGAAACCGCGGGATGTGACCCTCACCTGGCCATCCTCAATCTTGATTTTCGGGTGGCTAAGGATTAACTTGGTGGCCTGCTCCCATTTGGCGTACGTGTCCTCCCAGGCCTGCACAATGAAAGGGCACCGTCAGACAGAGAAGACCACTGCGGTCGCTGGTCAGACAGCTCAGTAATGGGATTCCTGCGGTACATGGGGCCCTAAACAAAATTTGATTGCCATTTGTCATCTTCCCTCCCATGACAGTCTGATCAGATGCCCAGTTCGCTTACACCTCGGGTCGGCACGGGGCCCCCTGCCAGACAGCACAGGACACTAGGCTGGGGGGTAAAACCTGGACAGGACCCCAGTGCCTCACACTCACCTCAGTATTTCCTGCAGTGGGGTGTTCTGCCCTCCTCAGCAAAGCCATCACTCTCTTCTGCAGGGCGGCACGACCTGCATGCACATAGAGGTCTGGCTTCAGTGGCGGCTGTACTGTCTTTATTGAAGTAAACAACTGAATATTACACTCATAACATGATCTAAACTACTGCTTTGTGAAAATCCCCAGAAGGGTTATCTGTCAAAATAGGTTCTTAATACAGCAATTTGCAAAACTTAATGCTGCTTAATTACTATAAATGGAATGACCTCTTACTGTTTAGCAATTTGCTTACATAATGTATTCACCTTACACTCATTTCACTATATACTCAACAGCCATAAACACATACATAATTCTAGGTAATTGTGCAGCAGTCATTACAGCTGCACAGTAAAGAGATTTTTGTGGACATTGCTGCCCTCTAGTGCTACGGAGGTAGATTGCAAAAAAGGCCATCATCCCTGTAAACATTTCCAAATGACAAAACAGAAAGGAAACAAACTAAAGGATGGAGGGGGTTGGTTTTTGAAGCAGGTGACCCACCCACCTGTGGACATCATGTTGCTAACGGAGGCAAACTCCATGAAGGTGTTGTAATTGGGCAGGATATTCTGCACCGGCACCTCGTCCACACTGCAACGGATGTCGGCCTCCTCGCACAGGTGCCGGAAGCAGGACATGGCCACCAGCACGGCTTCCATGTCGGGGCTCCACAGGAACATGTAAAGGGACACCTCTAGTTTGGTCTGGGCCTGCCGGCAGATGGGGATGCCGCTCCCCAAGGTAGCACACTCCTAAAGACCAGGAGAAAGTGGGAGATGTGAACCAGTTTGTTGGCTGCAAAGTCTATCCCACCATGAATAAGGTCAAATTTGACACTGGAATTTCGGGATGTCCAGCTTGGGAAACTCATGATGCCCTGGCACATGAGCCCACCTTGTTCTTGAGTAGGAACTTGTTCCTGCAGATGAGGATCTCCCGCAGCCACTTGAGGATCTCTGTGCTGTTAATCATTTGATGGCCAATCAGCTTCTTGCAGATAAGGTATAGGACCTGTGAGCTGGGAGGGGTTGAGTCGACATCAGAGCAGAGCGGAGTTAGCTCACAGTCATATCTGTCCACATTTTAGGCAGCAGAAACAGTGATACCTGATGTCCCAAAAGGTCTCCATTGGTGCATCTGGGTTCCACAGCGCTATGGTTTCAGGTTGGTGCAAGACGAGCAGGGCCTGTTGAGGCAGATAATAAGCGCACCCTATGGCAGAATGTTTCTAGCAATGCTTTACGACAGAGTTTCAGATACTGTAAAGGCAGATCACTACTCTAACTGGCCACACCCAGGGCCAAGAAGTACAATGAGCAATAAGAAGCTGAAGAAAAGAAAAAGATACCAACCTCCATGGCCTCCTGGGAGATCTCAGGCATGCTGGCCAAGGGCACCAACTGAACAAGGCCCATGATGAGATCCACTGTGCTGTTCTGCATCTCCTGGCCCTACACAGATGACAAAGCTCACATGAGGCCTTGTCCTCACCCCAGATGCAGACTAGCCTATTGAAAATAATCCACTACCTCCACCCAGCCAAAAAACCAAAACCACCTACTGATATGCAAAACGAATACAAATTCCAGTCCCGGCTCAGTGCTGCAAAGTGCCAACGTTTTCACAGCAAGAAGTCACCGCTGGCAAAGCTTGTCACACAACAGGTAACAAAATCCTGGCCTTGACTCAACAACTTCCATTAAATGAGAGCTGGGAGGTCGTTCCCAGTTCTGGGATAATCTGCGATAAATCTTGCCCTTTCAAGTGGATTGACCAAAATAATCCCCTGCTCTAAATGAGCACAACACAAGCATTTCAAATCAGCTTTTCAGCAACAAAAATCTTGGATGGTGGGAGAAGATAAGTCAAGAAGCGAACCATGAAATTCTTGATTTTTCTGTGTGATGTTTCACACGGTGAATAACTGAAAGCTCAACTGCGCTGAACTCAGGACAGTGTTGAAGCCCAAATTGGGACGACTGCTCCATGTCTCTCCACCCTCTCACCTTCGCTGTGCCTTAGATATCTTTTGGAATAGAGGGCAAGAAAACTCAACCAGGACAGTACACAATTTTGATGCTTCTCCACTGGCATTCAGGAATTGAGCCCAACCGCGACAAGAGACAAGTTCCAGCTCGCTTCAGCTTTCCATTGCAAAAGGGTCGGCTGAGAAAAAGGTGTTGCTGAATTTGGAGAGCGACAGTGACGTGAGACCTGCTTATTTACTGTTCACAGAGTATACATCATGATTAACTTTGTGCTATTTTCTGCTAGCACGTCTAGGAGACTCGTCATGTTATGTTAGCATCTAACACTGTCGGAATTAGCATTCGTAAATTTGCATTATGAACACATTTTGTTCAGTTGTTCTATAGTACTTTATTATGAAGGTGGGAATTTTCAGGTTCTGAGTTATCAGGAATGCATCAATACATTGCAATGTGCAATACTACTAATAATTAATAATATATAGAATATGCCCTTTATTCCTTCAGATAATCCATGCCTATCGACACAGAACACCAGTATCTCCCTGCATTAAGCCCAATCAGATGGTGCCAATGCAACTAGCCCAGTTTGGTCACACTTTCAGCCCCATGTCAGCTGGGGTACGGCTTGCACAATTTTCAACGGGAAACCGTCAGTTCACAGCACGGCTCAGTTCTCAGTGGCATGTTGATTTGGTGTCTCAATTTGTAGCAAGAGACATCTAGTGGCACGACCCTATGAGGCTTACATGCAGCATGAGCTTTGGGTCGGCGTGGATCAGCTTGACCATGGCCAGCAACAGGTGCTTATGGCTCCTAGTGTCCAGATCAGTGGTCTTCTCTTTGAACTTCAGGCTGGTCATCTTCTCCTTGAATGTCTGGCTCTATGGGGTGTGGAAGATTGGACAACAAAATAATTGTCTTCCTTAGGGCAAGAAAAACACCAAGAAGAGCTTTAAAATAGAAATGGTCAAGGTGGGTTGACATGGCAACCATCCTCTCCCCTGTCCTACCCAGACTTTAAACAGGGGTTTGCTTTTACATTCCTCTTCGGGTCAACAGATTATATTTCCTGATCAGAAGAGGCTTAATAAGTATGACAGTAATTAAAACTGGAAAGCGGGATACAGCTGGAACCAAACCGGAAGTAAGCAGAAGTCTTGAATAGGGTTGCAAAATTCTGGGAATTTTCCATTAATTCCCATATATTCCTGGTAATTCCCATGGAAAGTTTCCAACTTGGAATATTCCCAAAATTCCCTATCTTAACTTCCCACGGAATGGAAAGTTTCTGGAAAGTTTCCGAAAATTTAACGCACCTTTGTAACCCTAGTCTTCAAGAAGGATCTTTGTTGTGTAAAGCATAATACCACCAAATGAAATGGCCAATGGATCAAAATGACCAGAAGAGAAGATCCCCAGAACTGACAAAAATATGCCTGCTGCAGCAGAAAAATGGACTTTCTTAGCTAACCATGGAGCAATGAAAGGATTGCAGGGTCAGGCCACAGTATGGAAGAGTTCCTGGATGTCATATTGTTCATACACCTTATGGCTTCCCCACCTGGTAGTCAGAGTGGTCTATCACCTAGAAGGTTCTGGATTAGGGAGCAGGGTCACGCCACCTGGACACCTGAGGGAAAGAGGTACAGAACCTTACCGGTGTCATGCGGAGGGGCGCATGAGTCCCAAAGCCCTGTATGACCCGGCCCAACGTGTCGTTGAACATACACCGCAGTTCTCCAGAGTAGCAGTAGACAGCATCGATCTTGGGCCACCAGTCCAGAGGAGACTATATGGAGAGATGGAGAAAAGTAAAGTGATAAGAACTTCAACAGTCTCCGGCCCACCAATATGACCATTCTTTGTTGTAGTTTATGCTTCGCGGGGGGGCTTGGGGAAGTGCCTCAAGGAAGGCGGCCTTTCAGAGGCAGTGAGGGGGAACTGGCTCACCCCTGAAAGCTTGCACACACACACAACCCAAAAAGGGTCTCAACAGAAGAAGCACTGAGGCTGTCAGGGTCAAACAAATGGCACGGACAGCCACACACATACACACACAGAGGCATAGCATGCCTATAAACATCTACAACACTCCTCTTCAACACAGGGTAATACGCCAGACTTGCATACAACCAACATGTGACATGAGGCCTTGATGAATATGAAAGTTAGCATAGTGCAAATTCCAGGTCCCCAACCCTATAGTGCTTCAAATCCTGCAAGATCTCATTTCAAGTTATTAAATGCAAAGAGTCTGCAGTTTAACCAAGACACCCCCCATATGGCCTGGTCAAGGAAGCGGGTGCTTACGTTGGTGATGATTCTGTGCAGGGAGTTGACCAAGACAAAATGAAAGGTGGGTGGAGACGAAGAGGAGAGACAGACCTGCCAAAAGAAGAGATGCAATCCAAGACATTAAGTTGACTGGTTGACTGATTGCGGATTATTACTTTTCACATTTGGTCTAATCATTCAGCGAGCCTTGATTTTTGTGGTGTGCATTTACAGCTAAATTTAGAAGGCAAAATATGCAGGCAAGCACACCAACCTTAAAGTGCTGGTTGTTGTGCGGGTTGATGCGGAAACAGGAGACAAAGCAGTCAATCATAAGGTCCACATCGGCACTCTGGCTGCCTGCGCCACGCGAGAACGGCTTTGTGGGATTGAAGAGCAGGGCCTGATAGGAGACACCAAATCAACTAGTTGGTCCGGGCAGGGGGAGTGCAGGGTTTATTAACCCAAGCAGGGGGGTCCATGCAGACTTGTGGCTTACCACAGTGACCTTGATGCCTCACCTTGAGGTCAACCACGATGGACTGTACCAGGACGAAGATGACAGAGTGGTCCTCCCAGTTGACGTAGGTGGAGGCCTTGCAGAGTTTCACACAGGCAATGGCTGCACTCTCCGTCAGTTGTTTGCTGCCACCATGACCAGCCAGTGCCTTGCGCAGGTTCTCCAAGAACAGCTTCTGCAACGACAGCGGCTCACTATACGCGGCCTTACAAACACAGCCCTGAACCCAGCTCTGGCATTTATGATCATCTCGTACATTGATCAAGACTTCCCCATTGACTTCCTTTCAGTGTCATTCGCTCCTGGTATAGCCAACATTATTCTGGACAGAGATGTTGGATTAACCCAACGCAAACCCAAGGAAGCCTCACCTTGTTGGCCGTGCTCTCTTCCACCACATCGCGGGAGATGTTCTGCGTGATCTCGGGACAGAGGATAAGGAGGATAATCTGGAGGGGCCAGACAGCGGCCTTGCGCTTGGCACTCTCTGCGAAGCTGTCCACCAGGTCGAAGAGCTTCTCCGCACAGTCTGAAGAAGGTGAGAAGTGGGCATGGGGGATAATGAATAAGAGGACACAGACCAAAGCTTTACCTGAACGAGGTTTATTGAGAACAAAACAGGACTGACAACCACCCTTTGCTAATGGTAGGCAATGCTCTTCAGCTAGTAGATGGCATAGGAAACAGCAGAACCGGAAACCTAACAGATGCACACCGAAGCACGACAGGGTTGGTTTGCAGATTCGGAAAGCAATACAAAGGAAGGTGCGGACCATGCGGAATCTTCCTTTACCTGCCATGTCTGTCTGGGGGCGCTGGTACAGCATGGTGAACTCATCAGGGTAGTTCTCCACCCAGTTCCAGAAGGCCTGGACGACAAAGATCATCAACGCGTTAAACGTTACACCAGGGTTCCTCGATTCTGGTGCTGAAGAGGCAGTCTGCAACACAGTTGCTGATTTGCCTGCTCAAACACGCTTACTAAATCTGGCTAGTAAGCTGAATAAGGTATGGTTGAGCAGGGAAACGTGCAAACTGCAGTATTTCCCTTACCATTATTTTAGGGGGGCGCCCCGCCCCACCAATGGCACCTCCCGCCCCCTCTTGAAGGTCAAGTTAATTTTATTAAATTTTATTTTCTATATAGCGCCAGATCACAACAGAAGTCATTTAAGGTTACCTTTCCTATAGAACAGGTCTATACATTGTCATTTTATTAAACAAACTAAATAGCCTTATGTTATTTATCTTATTTACACAACAGCTTGTCATTTTTGTCTCTATACAGTCGCACGTTTACAATTCTCCTCTGCTCTCTGTATCGCGCGTCTCGGAGTTCCGCCCCGATGCACGCGCACAGACACGTGCATGCACACACAGGTGAGCACACTCCCACAAGCGGACAGAGAGCGCGCGTCGCAAAATATGTCGCGTCAACCACCTGAAAAGCAGACAAAAATATCTGCGTTTTTTAAATGCTCCCAGGGTGGTGAAGATGGCAACACTTGCTCTCAGAAGAGCTCAGAAAGATACACTGCAGTGACCAAAGCTGCTCACTTTGTGGATAATTGTCATAAAAAGAAATGATCTGATGTTTAGTTCAGAAATGTCACGAGAGCAGCTTTGACAGTATGAACAAGCTAAGTGGAATTTAACCCTTGACTTCACAAAACGGATATCAAACACCCCAGAAATTTACAGAGAGGTTGCTTTCTACCACCATGGAACTATGATACTTTTATAACTTTTACCCAACAAGTAAGAAACAATGACTAAGTAGCATTTATTACAGACTGTTCAGTACAAGTCTTTGACTCCCCTAACTATAACGAGATAAATCATCTTTCAAATAAGTAAATAGAATAAACCGAGTTTTTAGGCACCTTACTTTTCAGAGTATTGGAACAAGCTTCAAATGTTTCTCATTTGCGAACTCATTTCCAAACCAAGGAAGAAGCTATAAATGGCCATCAGGGGGCAGCACTAGAATCACTGGCAGGAAAGGCTGCAGACAGTATTCAGATCGTACAACAAAAAAACAACAGACCTTCTCCAAACTGTTGATGACACTGAGCTGAGCGGGTTTCTTCAGTGTTTTAAATTTGAACACCGTTTCTGCAGAGGAGGGGACATAAAAACACATTCATGTTACAAAAAGATCGAATTTTTCCCTGGCTGGGAAACACAGCTGTTGGCTGAGCCCCTACCTTGGAGAAGTCTTTTGAGCTTTGAGCAGTCCACGTTGATGTACTGGATGAGCTCGATGTCGTGGACGTCCACGTTGTCTTCTGAACACACCGTGAGCTCCTGCAGCCTGAGGGGAGACACGGGCCAAGTTCTCAAAATAGCTCTGCCATACATGCCACATGGTTGGAGCGGTTAGCATCGTGCCTAGCCTGCTATCACGCACGGTGTTCAATTAGCATTTAGCATCTGTGCTCTTCCAGATCCAGGATAATACATAGTGCAAGGTTACCATTTAGCAGACAGCTACCTCAACCCAATAACATATAGCATAAAGTTAGCATTTAGCAGAGCAACCCCTGACCCACTACTATATCTGAGGTATGCACCTAATGTTTAGCCAACGCTCCTGGCCAGGAGCTGTGAGAATGCATTTCCTGAATGGATCTGCACTTCCCGAATCAGGCCAAGATATTAAACACCATTTCATAGCCTCTGCCTTCGAGCCTGCATACTGGTCAGCTGACTGTGACAGCCAATCAAAAGTGAACGCTCGACAATAATACCTGATTCGTCAACGAGTGGTTCCTAGAAAATGAAGTGTTGTCATTTTGAAAAAAGTTACACACAAAAAAACATTGGCTAAACAACAGGATACATTTAAATTCATCACTAGGCAGATTGTATCTAAAGGGGAGTTTTTTTGTAATGCATTTACTGCAATGAATAAAAGCATAAAACAGGAAATTATTAAGCATGACGAGAACGCGAATAACATGTGGCAGGGGTAAACTTTTAAAGTTAAGAAGTTCATAAAAAAAAGCCTCTTACTTATACATAAGTAAGTAAAACCCAGGACTAATGTAAACTTTTGCCGCCATAGTGGACAATTATGGTTTGAAAGGCAGCTCCTAAGTTTGTTTTGGTAGCACCATAAATTAACCAAAGTCATACCGGGAGGAGGAAGGGAGAAGTTGTACTTCACTTGCACTAGGTCAGATCTAGTCTCACAATGGCTGCAGACAGCTTTAACACCCACAGAGAAGCACAAAGTGAGTCTTTATGCAGAATTCCGGAGGTCCAGACACAACCACTCCCCGCCACCCAAAATTCCCAACCAGGCCCAATCCCCTAGCCCCCCCCCCTTCCCCCACCAAGTCCCCTCAAGCTACCAGCTGCTTCACAAATCAGCCCTACCGCACTATGGGGCAGGAAGTAGGGGAGGGGCAGGTGGAAGGGGACAAGGGCTGGCAACAAAGATGCTAGCGGGCCGAGTCTCTTGGGAGGAGAAAAGGTAGGAGAGACACAGAGGAGGGGGCTGGGAGGGAGACAGACAATCCTCCATGTCAACATTCTCCGTGTTTTGGTGTAGTACCATGATGCTCCACCAGGGGCTCACATCAAAGCGAATGGACACGCGAGAGAAATTTCGACGTAGAAATATTGATATATTTCGTAATGCTAAAAAAATAAGCACTTTAATTAGGCTCATCTGCATACTGATGTCTCAAGACAGAAACAAAACCCCCCCCACCAGAAAACTAAAAATAAACTAAAAAAAAAACAAAAAAACACGGAACCCTGGACCCTTCATGTGCCACGGAGGGAGCAGAGTGTGTCCCGAAGGTGGAGGTGTCACGGAGGCTTGTAGCGGCGAGCTGCAGGAGGAACCCAGCACTGCCCATAATCGCTACCTGGTGGCGATGCGGCTAAAGACGGCGTTGAAGTTGTTGCAGCTGAGGGAGAAGAGGACCCCCGAGGCAGAGCTGCGCAGCTCGGCCGCGTGCGGGTTGCCGTCGCGGTACGTGTGGATGAAGTGGCAGATCTCTGGCAGGAGCTGCTTCACCAGCATCGTCTCGTCCAACCGCATGCAGTCCTTGGGTTGCTGACGAAGGTGAGGGAGGGGCACAGGGGAAAAACGAGGTCAAAGAAACAGAAATCTCATTGGAAAGCTGCTGGGCGGGGTAGAGGGGTGGGGACAGAAGCGACGACCAATCACAGCTTTCACATCACAGGCCTTACTTTGGCCAAACTGCATCGGCACCAAGGCCCCAGTCACAAATAAGAACAGCTAGGTCAGATCCATGAGGCTCAACCCCTAATCTGAGGGGCAAGAACAAAACAAAAATCTAAGCGAAATTTTTTTAGGGCGGAACCAAGCATAATGGACTGATCATCCTGTTTTGGTGGCGTTTTTAACAGCTGGTTATGGAATCGAGCGGACGGTCTACAATGGACAGGCCAGCCCCAAGTTCCAGCATGAGAGAGCGGCACACTCGAAACCTCGCAAACAGGCCTATTAACGAATCGATACGAGCTCAGGAGCTGCGGTATACCTGCCCGCCGCGGGCTCTACGCCGGCGGTCCAGTGGAGACCATTGCAACCCATCTCCACAGAATAAATCGCCAAGCCTGGAGCAAAAATCCAACCCATTTTTTGAACGCTAAATGAGGGGCTAGGGCCTGGCTGAATCACACGGTTAACGTACAGCGGCATCGCAAGGATGTGGAACATGCCAGAACACGTGCAACAAAAGGCAGTCAGCACCGAGGCAAGAAGCCAGGGCTGGCGAGCTGACCGCAGGCCGACAGACCCTCCCTGCTCCCCCACTCAGGCTTCGTGAGCACCGTCCTATGGCTGCCACGAGAAAACGTCTCGCTCACGACAGATCTGAAATCTCAGCTGAAACGTCACCTTACCATTGGCGCAGAGTGGGGGGGAGCAGCAGACGCGACAGATCATTTTTCGAAAGCAGCCTTTCTGCTCCCGAATTAAGGCGCTATATCAAGTTCTCTCTCTGTGGCTTGTGGGCCACGTCGGCAAAGGCAGAGGGGAGGGGCTTCCTATTCCATCACCATGTCGGAGAACACCAGGAATCAGCGTTCAGCCTTTTTTTTTTTTTAACATAGAAGTTTTCCCTGCCGATGGCATGGGGTTCGGCGACCATGCAGCGGCGCATGACGGCCCGGCATTTTGGGGGCACCGCATGCAGGCAGGAGGGCCGGAGTCGCGCGGCTCAGCTGGCTTCCATCTCAACGTGCACATTAATGCGAAGCCTACGCAGGAAACTCCCAGCGATCCCATCGGAGGCTGTACAAGCGCTAAAACTCGAGGCACAAAAACACCTGCAAAAGTCATCTAGTGCAGCACGAGAGAGAGAGAAGGGAGGATGACAAGTGGAGGGGAGGGGTTGAGCACATTAACAGAGATGCATCTGAACACCCCCCCCCCCCCCCCCCGCCCCCCCCCCCCCCCCCGCCCCCCCCCCCCGCCCCCCCCCCCCCCCCACGCCCCCCGCGCCGCCAGGCCCCCCCCCGCCGCCGCCGC
>JAOYFF010000100.1:1498023-1511691 GCA_025773925.1 Cryptomyrus ogoouensis | reverse complement strand
CGATATTCTTTTTTCGAGAGGCAAACAAACTACAAACAAACCAAAGACACTAACAAGTCTGGTAAAAATCTGATATTACATGCTAGGATACTGTTTACGGTCATGATATAATATTCTCTAAATCGAACACGTGCTGTTACATTTATAACTAATAAAACATTTAACAAAATAAACATTTTCAAAGATTTATAAAATAGAATTACTGTTGACTGAATAAGCCGCCATGTTGAAATTACGTCACAGGGGAAACTCGGACAACAAAATCTTGTCCAACATCAACGTCATAAAAGAGGCATGTTTCCGACGGGAAGTGACGTTTTCATCCGAGTTCCGACTCAGGGAGAAATAATCGAACACAGGATTAGTACATAAGAGCAGGAAGACGAACTCAAAGCACATCCTGGGTCAAAGGTCAGCAGAAATCACTGACTGAATGCGGTCAGTGGACCAATCACAGCATACCAGCTATTCCAATAAACCTCCTTATGATGTATATCCTGTTGACCATAGATTTAATTATAATTTGCTTTTAAGTAAATATGCTAAAAGTTCATTCACAGTCAAGAACAAACAAAAAAACAAGCATCTGGTATGCATATATGATGCGTTTATAACCTTTCTGTATATCCCCCAATTCCTGCACAAAAAGTTATTATAAACAGTGAATCACAAAGAGCAATATAAATTTTACGATTCCTGCTCAGCACCATTTCGATTTTATTGTTCCGTTTTGTCGCAAGTCCTGCAAGAAACTGTATTTTGGAAATTAGAGCTAAAAGCATACACAGCAGCATGAGATTTAGCATTAACCATCAGAAAGATCAGCCTTATCACCTTTGCCCGCAGAGAATTAAGCGATTATGCTGCATTAGCCGGAGCGTGGAGGTGGAGTATTTGCGGCCTGTTCCTGGAAGGCAGTGCTTCGGACGCAGATGGCGGACGGCAGCCCTGGGGTCTCGCCGACGCCTGGCCAGAGGCTGACCTCACCTAGGCCTGGTCGCTGGCCAGGTCACGGCCAACAAATACTGGCACGGGACGGGAACCCCCCCAAGCAAGCAATGGGTCTAGCAAAGAAACAATCTCGACACTTTTCAGAGACCCTCGCAGTGGGTCAAGTCCTCCGTGCCAGTGATCAGTGAAGGTTGTTGATTCGAATCCTGCATTCAGCAGAGAACCCCAGATGGGACTTTGAGCAAGGCCCTCAAGCCCCCCCAAAAAACTAGGGAATAGGGAAGCCTCACCCAGACAAACCATAAAATGCATGTACATCCCACTCAGCTCAGAAGCTTGAGGAAGCTAACAGAGCTGATTGCAGCCCTCGCTTATCTGCACAGCCCAGAAGAACCTACATGCTCACCTGGAGGCTGCAAACCCACCCAGGGCAGCCCTCCTTTCCAGTGAGAAACAAAGAAGCTATTCTTCTCCACGCCCCCACCCAAATCAGTCCCATCCAACAGCAGCACACCTGCAGGTCCGCATCTTCGCAGCCTGGAGCCAGACGGGCCGAGCCGAACAGGAAGGGATCTCCCATACGCCTCATTAAAGAAGCTTGTCTGGGCGTAGCAACAAGCCCCGCCCACAATCTCAAATGACGGTTACACCACGGAGGTATGCAGTGCCTTCCCCGTGGATCCAAAAGAATGTTCAACAAGCTCGATATCTACCGCGTGGGATTATGTTATGCTTTGTGTGTAGGGATCCAAGTTCTTAATTTCGTAATAAAACAATATTCCAGGAGACTGAGGTTCGAATGATATGTAGAGGAACGTGGCTGCTTTGGCCTGGAACAGGACACGCTTGATCTGAAAAGGGATGTTAGTGTGATTTGGAGATCGCCACTCCGAGAGAACTTCATATGAGGCCAGGCTGGTGGTCACTGATGGTGGAGTGACCTCCTTGTGTAAGAGGAACTGACGAACTTCCTCCTTCCACTTCAAACCCTTACCACCCCCCCCCCCCAGCACGCTCCCTTTCTGGTTCCCAGTAGAGAAGGCATGTGTTGAGATCTCTGGGGGGACGGAAATGAGAGTCCCGAGACAGGGATGAGCCTGCCATGCAAATCCCCCCCACTCACCCCCACACATACACAAACATACACACTCAATCTTTTACATTTATAACTTTGTGGGGACTCTCCATTCATTTCTATGGGCAAAACCCTAATCCCAGCAATGACAACCTTAACCCCAACCCAGCCCTTAACTATAAGTAACCAAAAAAAACACAAGGCGCACACACACACAGCCTGGCTTGTTGACATCCATATTCATGCCGGGAACACAGACACTGAGCACTTTGTTTCATGGGCCGGACTCCACATTCTTGGAAGGTCACCAGCCTGCCTCTCTCCTTATGCACACTTATGCATAGAGGCAGCAAGAGTCGCGGCGGATGCATGTGCATTGTATGTGCAGTGAGAGCAGTCGCTCGAGGACATCACTGTCAGCAGAGCAGGGATGCTGCACTCCAGAGCTGACATTTAGGCTCAGCCTTGTAAGGATGCCCCACTACAGAATTCCCCAACAAACAGCTTCCAACTTTGAAGGTCCCAGGTGTCGAAGCAGTGCTTTGCAAAAAAAAAAACAACAAAAAACAATGCATATCAGAAAGGGGGAATGTGGACAAAATGCCTGGGATGCACATAGTTTTACAAAGGAGGAGAAAAATGCAAAAATCCAGAACAATCTTTCATGTTGCAAAGGCAGCCTGAACGACGCAAGGAAATCTCCCCACTTCCATATGGGTTCATGGGAACCCCCGCACCCCACCCAAAAAAAAAAAGCAGAGAAAGTTTAACAAAGGCAGTAGCACATGCACCGGAAGGATCTGGACACTGATGTTCTTATTGCAGGGACCACAGTCATAAAAAGATATTTTTTAAATTAAAAAAAACACCAAAATGAATGCACAGAAATGTGTGGAGACTACCATGCTCAAAAACAGATCCCATGTCATTCGAGTACGTACTGATCCTTCATGCCCACTGTGATGCTACAGAGACACATTCCTGTCAAAAGAAAAAAATAACCGCTCATGGATTTTGAACCAGTAACCTTCTGGTTCCAAAAAAAAAAAAAACAGACCCCCTCTAAGTATGGTGCCAGGATCAGGCTTATACAATACCCCGCAGCACAGTAGTACCTCCATCAGTAAGAAGGGTAAGGTAAAAGCCTTTGTAGCAAAAACAAAAGCAGACAGGATGGGAAAGAAGGTTAATTAACGTTTGTTGGTAAAGTTATATTAACCTGCTTATATAGTTTGTACTTAATAAAACGGGGGAGGGGGCTATGTATCAGGATATGGATATAATTAAACTGAATTAAAATAATTAAACAAGTATTACAAGAATTGACAGTAGAGGTGATGGGGTACTTTACAGCACAATGAAAACCACCGCGCATCAGCTGCAATATCACGGTGATCTGTCGGAATCTGTTAATGACAAATGTTTACACAATGGCTGCCACTAAGGGGAACAAGTTTTTAAAAACTAGCTACATTAGTATAAAAACACGCTTTACACCGGAATGATAAGCCTGTAAGATACTGGGGCTGGATAACACAATATTATCGATAATCAACAATATCAGACAAGTAACCTGGTGTTGACATCAGAGAGTGACTAATGTTGCTTTTCCACTGGCGTACAAGAAGTGAACTGTCCTCGAGCCGAACCGCGAAGAGACACTTGTTACAGGGCGGCTCCAGTTCGCTTCGGCATTCCACTGCACAATGGTCCACTTGGCATCAATTGGGGAGCAACAGTGACATAAAGCTGAAGACACTTTACAGTTCACACGGTGCACTTTATCATTTACTGTGTGCTAATTTCCTCATTTTCAAGCACGTCCGTGAGAATCATGATATTTTGTTAGCATCAAATGCTAGCGAAACAGGCATTGGCTTGCATAAACTTGCAGGACGAATACATACCGTTCAGCTGCTCTATAGTACTTTTTTAAGTAGGAGGTTGGAAATTTTCAAGTTCCACGTTACCGGGACTGCACCAATACTTGTATGGAATACAACTTTTTTACTTCAAATAACACATGCGCAGAACAGCAGTATCCCTGTGCATTTCGACCTATCGGATAGTGGCGACGCGAGCAGCTCGGTTTGGTCACACTCTAGCAGAGCCAAGTCAGCGCGGTTACAGCTCAGTTCTTCATGGCAGTGGAAAAGCGCCACAACTGGCAATAATCACTTTAATCGGTGAAGCAGGCTTAGGCTACGCGCAAAGCAAGAGATTCACACAAAGTAAAGATTTATGATTTTATAGTTGGCTTTCAGTTCAGCCTACTAGCCTAAATTTCTGACAACGTTGAAACCAAAACGAAAAAAAAATCACTTTGCCATTATTATTTTTTCTTTAACTCCTCATATGGTACGTGAAGGTATCGGACATAATGGTGGTATCTGGCTAGGGAATACTGCAAGTTTGTGAACCACTATGTAATTAAACTGTAATTAAATCCGGTTCACCGATCCATTATTTTCCACAGATAATAAAATACGATCAGCACCGCTAAACAGCAGCCCCCCTGCCACCGCCAGTCAGCGAGTTTTAATGGCGACTGTTTACAGGATTTCCCATATATCGTTGTTTATCGTATGTGTTCCTAAAAAACTTCACGTTCATTAAAGTCACATTTTAAAATACACGTAACCAATGAAGAAAATAAGGTTAGGGGAGTTCAACTCCATAACTTAGTAACGCCAAACAAAATGAATTAAACAAACAGTAATACCAGTGGCTAATGTAATTATATGCATTTCAAATAAGAATTAATTACACATTAATGAATTATATCATTAAAATCTCCTATAGATCTTATAAGTCTCCAGAGGATTGCCCAGTAACTTCAACCGAATGCGTGTAACTTGCTAACTTGTCAATTGCCGAGAGTTGGGCAGCAGTGAGCCAGAGCCACCAAGCTGTCGGTCATTCAGTACCCCCCTGCGCACGGATTACCATGCGCAGGGGGGTACTGAAGGGAACATGGCTACAGAGAGTCTATGAAAAGCAAATGTAAGTGAATTTAAAAAGGCTCCACCTAGGGGTGTACCGATGCACTCGGCCTACTTTTCGATACACAGCTCATGATTCGATGCACTTCACGAAAGTTCGAACAAAAGTAATTTCAATCAGATGTCTTAGACCCACCTCCTCTACAATCTGACTGGTTCTCTCTCTGAACCTATCACTAGTTGTACTATAAAGCTAAATGCAAACTATCTCTTAATAATAATTAATGAAAAAACTTCTGCTGCATTTTTAGTCGTATTTTATTGATGAGAACTCATGCTGCACCGCTAAATGTGAACTGGAAGCTTTACATGGTCACTTGAAACCTATGGGATACTTTGAAACATATGGGGTACCTTGAAATTGGATCATCACGATTGCATCACTGGGCTAACAGCTGAGCGATAGGTCACAGGCGGAAGGAATTCGGACGGAGGAAGAGATCTGGAATGACAGCTGTCATTGACAATTAAAGCACAAACACTCAATAAAAGTCACAGTTTGCGACGTAGCGCAACACGGCTTGACCACTGCGATGCGTATCAAACCATAACTGAATTGCGAAATTTCATGCCACGAAATTTCATTACACTCCTAGTTGCTCTGTGTTTTAATATGATGATTTGCCATATATTTTGAGATTTTTAGAATCTGAGACAACCTGAGCAATGCGTGAATGTACAAAACAGTCCGTTTCATTCACTGAAAAGAATCGTCCACAAATTGGATATCACTTGGACAGCCGTTCCTGCATGCAAGTAGTATTTTTCATTAAGACCACAGTGCATTGTAGTTCACGTAGTGTTTTTCTCTCTGGCTGAATATCATACAAATATGAATGCGATTCCGTGTCGTATTGGACTTGGGTACTAATATATCTATTGTGTTAAAATGGCATGAGATATATGCTGTAGCAGGACTGACCATTTAAATTTTAAAATCCTATAAAAACACACAACAAAACTTCTATCATCAGGGAAAAGTACCAGCATTGATACCTCGGTATCAATACCAAATTGATAACAAATGAATCCTGCAAAACATTCTTACTTAAATATTATTTTGCTCTGAAATAAGCCTATTTATGAACTAAACCAACAGGAATAGCCAATAATATTGGTGAAATACATATAGATCAGTTAAACTCCACTGAATGCATAGAAAACCGTTACAAAACTTCATCAATGACACTCTGACGTTTACATTTGGTTTATATTGGTGTTTGTTCTGTGTTTTCGTCACTGGGGAGAAGGATATGTATGAAGTTGCATGCAGACTGAACATGACTTTAAACAGAAACACTAACCATGAAGTTACATGACTATGTGTTATATCAGTTACCAAGTACACCTGATGATCTTTAAACTCCTTATATAAATCAGAGAGAGACTCAAGCCATGTTGCAGCAATTGCATCTGGGGCTGCAGGTTCACCCTTTTTATCGGGTTAAAAACCAAAATAACACCATATCTACCTTTTGCCATTCTGCTTATCAACTAGATTTCAGTAGTGGGTCATGCTGGTTTCCATCTTACATCTATGCAGCCGCTCCACAAAACAGACAAGCGAGTGAGACTGTCTGCCCAAAGTGCAAATTTGCCAGAAATGTCCACTACACAGCGTAGCTTTTAAACAGAAATGTACAGCAACTTTTCATTTAAATATGGAAATTAGCAATATGATAGAATCATACAGTTAAAAATTTTTGGTATCGTAATAAGATACTGATACCAATATATCGAATAACATTAAAACACACACACACACACACACAGATCAGAACCGCTGAGGTTGTCGAAGCGCCTTGGGGCTGCAGTACCCGGACAATTCCGGAAGTACCGACCATCACAACACAAAAATGACCCACAGGAATGCATCACATGGGGGGGGGGGGAGAGAGAGAGAGAGATGGGGGCTGGGTTGGGCCAAGGCTGGGACTGCAGCCCAGGTGTCAGCTGTGGCTACAATCACTCCCAAAGCGCTCTCTTCTCCTGAGGCGGACTCCAGGAGATGAGGTCTATGACTAGACGGGAGAAGGCAGGACTCCTCGCTGCACACATGCTAAGCAGCAGCCAATCAGAGCAGTGCAGCAAACAGCCACATTTTATCACTAAAAAAAAAAAAAAACACAAACATGGGTACTTAATAGGCATTGAGACACAGGGACCACCCAAGACAGTTTCTGCTGCAGGATCATCCTTATAAACCACCACCCCCCCCCCCCCAACGTCATACGTTCAACTTAAACAATGGCAACAGTACAAACCAGGTACTAAGTTCAGTCACTGACCTCAACCGATACAGGGCAGACAAATGGAACACAGAGGACATAGATGAGAGCACATTTCAAACAAAAAAGGCATTATGAAGAACCTGCTGACAAACGAAGAGGACCAGATAGATTCTTCAGATGGTTTGTGTGATTCTACAGCAACAAGGGAGCACAGGACCGTTTTCTCAAATGATAAGCTTGGGGAGGGGGGAATGCCAGTTCAAAATCTTGTGTATTTATACAGAATTCAACCAGATTTCATCCAGCTTGACATGTCATAATTTTAACAAACAGCAGCAATAACAATAATAATACTAAAAAAACTAGCTGGTCATTCAGTGACTTCGGAACTTTTTCCTACATGCAAAATATCACCGTTCAAAATTTCTCTACATGATCGGGATCATTATTCACATCCTTTCTGACAAACAAAAATTAATTTATTTGTTCATGGGGAGAATGACATCACCCACTGGCGTGAAAGATGGAGTAGCAAAAACTCAACAGCTTTGGCTAGACCTGAATCTCTGCTATCACATCCCACGAGAAGCCCCCTACCCGAATGTGACTTCACCTCCAAGGAAGCTTTTACACACTGCACAAAATTAACACTTAAGAATGCACTTCAACAGAGAAGTCCGCTCAAATTTCACAAGGTGGACGAGATAACGATTATTATGAGTTTAATGCTCCGTGTGACACATAACAGGGACTTATTATTTAGTGAATGTGTTTTTGTTCACGTGCCGTAAACTTCCAGGTCAGGCCCTCTCCAGCCAACCAGAGCGTGACATGGGCGGGACATACACGTACATCAGCCAATGCTATGCTCTCAATCATTTTTTTAATCCTGATATTTCAGAGGAGGGAAAGTGAAAGGAACCATAAGTCCTCTCTCTTGCCGGCCAAGATGTTGAACCCGACGCCAACGGCACGACCCCGCTGCAGCCCGGGCAAACGGCACGATCCAAAGTGGCTTAGCGGCAAGGCACGGATTTGATCGCCATTATGCTTTCATCAAACCCTAATGAGCCGCGCCCAGCCTCTAAACCCCGGCACAATCGCCGCTCTGTGGCCTGTGAAATCAGAGGCAGGCGCTAAGCCCAGCTCCAGGACGAGGGCAAATTCTCCTCCAAGCCACGGAACAAGGAGGAGAGACAGTAAATATATCAAATCCAACACACCTGGAGAGAAAGAGCTCAATGCAAACAGATCATCCACAGTCACCAGGTACTTTGCACCAAGACAATCCACGAGTCTGCTGAAACCTGGCATGCCTTTTTGTCAATAAGTCCACAAAGTACCAGAAACAGCACAGGACCGCTGAACCCAACAGGCACCTCGCAGCTTCAGTTTACATGTGCGGAACAACAAGGGGTTGGGACTCAAGCAAAGGCTAGTGGTGATAGAGGTGTGATATCTGTGGTCATCTTCAATGCTCTCTGTGCCTCCCAACAATCTGACTGTGCACTTTGGGCAAAGAGCGGTGGAGGGACTGACAAGCATCATCACAGCCTCACAGCGGACACTGGCAGGCTGAGCCACCTCCAGCTTCCCCCACAGCTCAAAAACCTCAAGCACAGCTAGGGTGCGGCAAGAAATAACCCAGGCCCAGAAAGCACCTCGACACCTACATCACGCCATCTGCCTCTGACCTTGCAGGGAAAGACCAGCAAGAACCCCTTCGTCCAGGCCAATACTCACGGGAAGCACAAACCAGAATCACTCGGACAATGTCCATATTGGCGCAAATTTGGGAATCCCCCACATGATCTCATGCTTGACATTCAGAATCTTAAAAAACCTCAAGATAACGAAAAACCACAGGGTGTAGGAGAGCCTACATGGGATGCTGCATTACAACCACATTCCAATTCAAACAAACAGCAAAAGATAAAAACTTCAGATTCTTTTAAATCATGAGGATAACTTAAGGCAGACAAACTTGGTGTGACTTCCATTCTCTGTTGACACAGAATCAATAAGCAGAGTTTTTTTAACTGAAAAATTATTAAAGTTTAACTATAATCAGGAATCTCTATTATTCCCAATAAGGCTCACTATTTAAGGGCATTTAGTGTGCATGCAGATTGTCATTTAAAGATGTTTTGTATGAAATGCGTTTAACCCTTTAACTGGTTCAGAATATGGCATGAAAACACATCAATCTACACCTGTTGGCAAGTTGGATACAAAAACCATACTTCTCAAATAACATTATGTTGTTGAAAATAAAATGGTACACAATGCTGAAGCAATCACACACAAGAACCAGTTTTCTTGACAGAATTAAATGTGCAAAACGGTGAGAGGAAAACAAAACTCATATTAAACGAGCAGTTTATGAACTTCATAATTTTTCTATTTGATGGCATCTTACAATGCATGGATGAATTTAAGCCGCTACTTTCAATATTACTTTTTATTCGGTGGAAGGTGCAGATCTTATTACTACATACTAACTGGGCTATATCCGTTAATCTGAACATAATTAATTACATTTGCCTTGAAGGGGGATGGGGGTGGTTATTTCGGTGATCCGTTAATAGTGGCAGCAGGAAATACTCCAATGCACTGTAAACTTTAATACCAGAGCAGTAAGTACCCACACCTCCTTCATTATAGCAAAGGCATTTGCGAATGGCACAGAAAACGCCACTTCTACAGCTAAGCACAGCTCGCAAAACCGCCACAAAATTAACTACTCCAATAAGCTATCATGAGATAGTCCTGCAGTAAATCTGACGTGTTTCATGTAGTTTGGATAGATATCTACCTGTCATCGCCCTTAAATGACACCAAAGCAGGTGCTTGTCATTTTGTGATCACGGTTATTTGGCGACGGAGAGGAATAAATACTATCTAATGTATTTTGAAAGCAGTCCGCTGAAGAGCGGAGCGATGATTTAATGAATGTGGCGCAAACCCCGGCGGCCCAAACCCAGGGCGCACGGTCACCTATGCCGTGCAGATGCCCCGGCCGCCGATCTCTGCCGTGGAGCCGGACGGCCAGGTGAAGCGCATGGCCATGCCGCCCCCCATGCCTTTGTTTATATTCGCCGGCCCTTCAGGCGGCTGTGCACCGCCGGCTGTACAACTCATTCGGGCCGGACTCGAACGCAAAGGGGGATCTCTCGTGGAAATGTCTTCACCCACACTCGTCGATCGCCCGTCCATCCTCCTTCTCCTCCCCTGTACGCTACAGCTCCGGCTTTTAAAATAACAACAAATGCGAGAGCCGCTTCTCGGCGGCGTCTGCAAACAGCTCGCCATCGTCCAGCATAGTTGACTGGCTTAAGGGACCTGGCTATCATCCGCCTGCACCCCCGGCCAGCATCGGAACGGCTCCCCGCCGCTGCCACGGGCCCTCTCCCCCGGCAGCTCCGGTTCCTCAAACACGAAGGAGCGGCGACAATCCCTCGATCAAGCTCCCCATTCTTACCTGCTCGTCGAATCTATTAATTACGGCCTGAACCCATTCCACGGGTTTGTGCGCCGCCATGGCCGGCCGGATGGGAGCCGCGGTGGGCTACGTGCGATCCCAGCAGTAATAATGTCTTTCCCCACGATTTTCCAGCCGCCAGAGCCCAGAAACCGTTATCGAATCGGACGGTGGGGGTTGGTTTTTTTCCCCTTTGAGCAGAGGCTACCATGCCGCCATGACACTCCACCGGAAGTTTGAATCCTCCTTTCCAGTGTAGTCGTAATGAGACTAGCTTGCCGAGAGATGGTCACTGCGCATGCGCCGTTCGGGATTTGCGTGGGGGGCTGGGGGCCGTGTCAGACCGAAGCCTTTAAGCAAGCGGGTCCGTCGCTGTGTGTCACCAATGCAAGCCAAAATACCAAGAGAAACTGATGTCATTTTCTACTTATTTGACCGATAAACAATGATGCCTTGGCAGGGAAACTCAGAGAAGGATTTTCTGAATGTTGCCTTTTAGAGATGCGTAACTCCGCAGAAATTATCCACCTTTTCTGTGGCGCGATGACACGAGTATCGATATTTTTATTTTAAATACATTGCGCTTGGGGTATCTTTATATCTGATTATTCCTCGGCGTACGTCGTTATAACATGACCTGGGTGTGTGTGAAGCTTTGGTCGGGCTGGAAACACGTAACGATGATTTAGTTGCATCTTCTGTCTTTTAATGGACGTGCCCCTCCCCTTACAGGTAAAACGGGACATTTTCATTGAAGGCGATCTCATGTGAAGCCTCGTTATTTGTGAATGCGTTTGTGAAAGGAGTCGGGGGAGGGGCCAGAGTTGTAAGGACGAGAGAATGTGTGGGCTGGATGTGTGTGAGGAGGAGGGGAGGATTTAATTTAATTTTCGATGCCAAGAAAGAGTGCAGTCTTCAAGTGTTATGTAAGATACAACGGTTGTCAGTATCCCATCCCAAATGATATTTCCTGGTTCTCATATAAGCCCTATTCTAATGTGACCCATATTTTAAAGTAATTAATCATCTTCTGTGTGTGCGGACAGTCCAGATGTACTGTGCACTGCAGCATTACCGTTCAAAGAAGGTTGTCTCCATAACTTCTGGAGCTCCTCCTCCAATCACGTGCCACACAGAAAATGTACTTAATCTTACCAACCGCATAATGTACAAAGTTTGTCCATACAAATAATGTATGCAAAAGTTGATGGTTTGGAAGGAAAGCGCGATAAATTCTTTAGAGGTGTATGCAATCGTGAATGCAATGCATGCGTTATTTCATAGAATATAAGATTGGGAAATAAGACACAGTACGTGACTTCAAGATGTCTACGACCCCTATTCCAAATGTTTTACCAAGGAGGAATGCAAAGCGTGATTAATCAACTGCTAACCAAGGCAACCCACAGGAGGAGCTAATCTTTAACCATGCCTTATAAGTTCCCGGCGTTTCGGGTTTCGGCTCGTAATTACTGCACATTGGCACGGTGGATTTTTGAAACAACATCGCTTCCAGCACCGGAAAGGTACACGCCACGCTGCAATCGATAACAATCGGCGAAAGGCAGTAGGGTAAGGCGAGGGGCTGCGCCGCGGGGCCCACGTGGGAGCGCGCTCTAAGATGTGAATGGAGGAAAAAGCCTCAAATTATGAATGGGCCAGAAGGGAGCGCTCCGCACAGTGCGCGTACTCCAAATATAGGCTATGCAATCTACATGTAGTTTCTTTACGTTTACTGGAGCTAAACTGGACATTCAAGGAGATCGTCGCTCATCATTGTATATGTAGCTCAGCATGTACCCAGGGCAGGCTTTAGCAACGCGACGGACATCTTTTAAACATTATACGGCAACTAAAGCAACGAGAGTGGTGTTTATTTTCCAACGTATTTTATTTACAAGACTACAGTAAAAATTTTGTATATGTAATACGCAGAAATAAAATGGCTTTACATGCATGCCTGGTTATTCACAAATATACCAGAAGAATATATTTCTGACACTAAATATTGCTGCTTTTTACATTTAAAATACAGTATCGTTATTTATATATTACAATAAATTATATTTAGCTGAAATATAAATTCATAGTTATAAAAATAATATCAACAATACAATACAGGTTAATTTTATTTTTTATTTTAATATGCATCCTTCTTCCACATATGAGGCTGTCCCAGGGAACACCCCCATGACAAAGTGGTTAGACAGCGGAAGGATGGATGGATATTTATGGTGGGCATAACATAGACAATGCCATTCATTTCTATGATGATGCATCAATATTAAAACTCAAACATTCTGGTAGAATCACGCTGTGGATACAGAAGGTATGACATATTTAATTAACCAGAGATGGAAGAAAAGGCTCGATGGCTGAAAATATGGACTCCTGCTGCCCACTAGGGGTGAACTTTTGCAACAGCACTAGCAAATCAACACTGGGACATGAGTATGAGTACTTGGGCTAGCAGATCGTACAGCAGAATGTCCTCACCAATACGGTCACCAGGAACGTGGGTGAAACTCCTCACAGATCAAACTCCTTACAGGCAAAACCAGTTATGCAGGAAAGATGGATTGTACCTGTTTGATGGAGCTGGATCTTAAAAGATCAAACGAAAGTAACAGCACACACATTTGATTTGTCAGATAGTAAAGTCATATAATAATATTAACTACCAAATAAGAATCATATATACAAAAGCATCATAAATGAAGAAATCTGAGAATATAGATAAAAAAAAATTCTCCATTAGAAAGGCACTCAGTGAGACACTCCATCACGTTTTGTCCATTAGAAGGGCATAAACAATAAAATTGAGTTCCATCTACGGTACGGAATTCATGCAAGTATCTCACTGAGTGCCCTTCTAATGGAGAAAACGTGAGGGAGTGTCTCACTGAGTGCCCTTCTAATGGAGAAAAC
>JAOYFF010000100.1:1482932-1493661 GCA_025773925.1 Cryptomyrus ogoouensis | reverse complement strand
CGCACCAGACCTTTTAGCGTCAGGATGGACCACGCCCTGGATGGTGATGTTCCTCCCTGCACGAAGTCCACCACGTATGGTGGCCTTGTACGGAATGACCTGGGTGCACAAAAAACAATGGGAGTCACCAGGACACTCTGGCCACGCCCACTGTGATGTGAGCACCATGGCAACGATGGTTATTGGATGGTAAATCGAGGGGGGTGTACTTACAAAGGAGGGACAATATCTAGGCATGGCCTGTAAAATAAAGAGTTACGGCAACAATATTAGATTAAATCACAGTCAGGTAGAAGACAACTACATCCCTGTAAGGGGATATTTTCTTAGCCACCTCTTCAGATGATGTGTAATGTCTGACAGAATAACAAAAACATATCTGATTGTGGCCTTTCTTCCCAAGAAGTAATCCTGACAAGCCACCTTTGCCAAAAAAAAAGTACCACTGAAAAGGGAATATGGGGAAAGGTAAATGAAAAGAAAAGAAAAAATTCAAAACAAAGAAATTTCTTCAACTTTTAGTTCTATTGTCATGCTATGAGAGCAGATTGGTAACTGAAGAGCAATTTTCTAAAAACTCACTGTTTAATAAAAGTTCTTCATTGGATTACAATGAGAACTGAGTGAGTTTTGGTTCTAAGTACTGTAACATATGATGAGGAAGCCTGAGTTTAGGTCATTCGCGGTCACATCTCAAAAATCACAAAAAAAAGGACTGAAGGAGTTCAGGAAATTTGCTCTTTAAATGGAAAGAAAACCGTACTGAGTTGAAGTGAAAAAGACTAAATGCCCAAATAATTGTATCTACCAGCCCACAATATTTACTTATTTCATAGTCATGCACTAAGGCTGACATTCAGGATGTCCTAGTCCAGTGTTTCCCAATCTGGTCCTCAGGGGAATCACAAACAGGCCACAATTTTGCTTGGTAGGGAGCTACATGCCTTAATTTTGCGTTCATGTAATTTTTACAGGCATGTTTCACTGATATTAAAGCATGGAGTGGCTTGAAAGTGTCATGAAAGTGTGCGTTAAATATATAATCTGTGCAAAACATCTTTAATAAATCACTAACTTCTTACACAATTTATTTTTTCAGAATTTGCATGGAACATTAATGATGTCATGTCATGTCCTGCTTCCTCCCTGGCATGACTCTAACAAGCCAAACATGGTGCTTGTTGGTCTCACCTCATGTTCCAGCCCTCATGTTAACCACTCCCAGCTGCCTCCTGTCTGTTCCCTCATTAGTCCTGTATTTAAGTGCTTCCTGATCCTGTGTTCCCCAGTTCCATCATTGCCATTCTGCCCCACTGTTGTCTGTGCCCTGTCTTGATTTTTAGGTTGCCTGCTTGGTTCTTTTGAGTTTGAATAAAGCCGCTTTTGTTGTGGTCATCTCACCTGCTCCCCTGCCCTTCGTCCTGGTCTCACAACATGATGTGCACTTTGACAACATTTCCATGCCATGAAAGTCTGATATTAAACCTGTCTAATCCCCTTGTTTCCCCTCAGACGTGGCTTTAAACAGCTGCCTTGTTTTTGCTCCTTTGTTAGTCAGGTACATTAGCCATATTTTCCTTGCATAGGTGCACTTACGATACATGTAATCAATACAGAAAATGTGTAGCGACCATGACGTGTACGCATACGCGTTGTGAGTGTCGAGTATAAATCGGCTCTAACCTGTCAACGTGTGTGAACCCGACCGGTTTATCTTAATAAACACCCCCTACGTAGGGTTTTGTTTGAACGCGGCCTGCATTTGGGTCGTGCCTTGTTTGATGAGGTGACAAGAATCTGTGTTCAACAGCCTAGGTAGTGGATATGTTAACGGAAACAGTGTCAGAAATCACAGTCAGAAATTCAGTCCCACTTCGGCCCTGACTACTTTGCTCCTATTACTTCACTTTCTCCAAATTAGACATATAATTCAGCATATCAGACAACAAAGTGAACCTCTTCATTTCAGTGGTTATTATTAAAAGCCAAAATATCACATAGTAACCAGTATAATGCATTGCAGACTGAACACCGTGAACCATAAGCCATCTCCGACCTCTCATTTCTTTTATGAGGAATGAATACAACAAAAAACAATCCCCTATGTGACAGATGACAAGTCAAACAAATAAAAAAATAGTAAGCTAACTGTCATCCTTTGGTAATTAAATTCAATTAAACCTGCAGCTAAAACAGTAAGAGAACACCTTTCAAATTAGCAGTCTCTTTTTTGTGTGTTAAATAGTAAAGCTAAATTTTGGTACCTAGCGGAAATGCACCATACTGTGGCTGAAATAGTAAGGAAGGTCATTTTGTTAATAATACAAACAGTTATTCATATTCATTAGAAGCAAACACAATTGTAGTGTTTCTTTAGTTCACTTTTTTTGTATTTGCCTCTCCAATATGATTTCCCTTGTTGTAAATGGTTCATTTCATTTTGTTTTTCATAGAGTTCTCTTCCCAGTTGCCCTAAGGCGTCTCATGACATCTAACGACAGCACTGCAGAGTGCCACCGCACTCCTTCAGTTAGCACTGTTAGTGTGTGAATACTTACAGGAAAAACATGTGGAGGAGGACGGTAAGACTAAGGGTGTTTTTACACTTGGTCCGTTTCATCCTTTAAAGCGAACTCAGATCGATTAGTCAGCATTTTTCGAGTATATGTGAACACGCCAAACAAACTCAGGCCCCTTTGAAACGAACCGAACTGAGACCACATCAGGAGGTAGTCTCAGTCCGGTTCGCTTTTCGTCCGTGTCACGGTTCGTTTAACTTGTGCATTATGAACACAAAACAATCCTGGCTTGCTTTGACAATTTTTACCTTTTAGCTTTGCCGTAGGCAGATCACGTGGTACAGTCCTGATAAACAAGCAAAAATAATGGCTGCAAGTGTGGGATGTGGAATAGTTTGGTCAGAGGAGGAGACTAAGGCGCTTCTTGACATTTGGAACAAAGAAAACATAAAACGTCAACTATCTACAATATATAGGAATTTGCATCCATTTTGCAGGACTCTTCTTTGAAGTGAAAACTACCCAGAATCCAAAGCAGTAAAGGTCTGAGAGCTCCATAAGAACTTGAAGTATGAACAGAAAAAGGACTGAGGCCCCATCTGAGCTGAAGTAAACCAGAAAGAGAACGGAGTCCCCTTACAAATGAACTCGCATTGTGAAAAAAAGAACTGAGTTCCCTTTCTGTTGGTCCACTTTTGGGACCACTTCTAGAGGTCTGAGTTTGGTTCCTTTAAAGAGGACTAGCCTATATGTGAAAACATCCTCAAAGAAAGGGACAAAAAAAACATGACTTTTAGAAAGTCAGGTCAATGACACAACACATAAACTCTGAAAATAAAACTGTTTTAACAATAACATGCCCAAAGAAGGTTTCAAATTTCAAAAGGCAGCGGTGAGCTGAACCAAAACAGTCATTTAAAAAAATTAAACCAAGTTATGAAAGCATGTGAGTATTGCATGAAACCACTGCCTTCACATGATACGGCGGTTTTGTCTGCATGCTTCCATACGTGAAATTGCCCTTAAGTTTATACATTTGAGAATGATTAAAGTACAAAAGTGTCAGGTGATCCACGACAACCAAAGCATTGACACTAAGTCAGGGAGGCCCAAATCCAGTCCTGGGGGCCGGAGCCCTGTGTAGCTTAGTTCTTTCTCTGTTCCACCACAAATGATTCAGCTCAAGAGCTGTGTGATAATTACCACAAGAAGCTGAATCAGGTGTATTAAATGAGTGGAAACCCAGAAAATGTGCAGAGTTTGACACCTCTGCTTTAAGTCAATCCTGACAATGCAGTATAAGTCATTTTCATTTTCTTGGGCAACATAAGTTAATCATTTTGATCGTGTGCATTTTCGGTAAAATCATTCCAAGTTGATACATACAGGAAATGTTTGCCGAGGTGGTATATATGGAGCCTGTAGAGGGAAAAAATACCATTAGCATTTAATGTCATGCAACAAAACTAATTTCTTTTCGGATCCTACAAATTCATTCAATGTGCGGCTAGTCTTGTTTGGTAGTGTTCAGGTTGCCACCTGCCCGTTAGCTCACCATGGGATTTTGGAAGCTGATGGAGGCCAGCTCAACTCCACCATCCACTGCGATGGTGTCCACTTGACCGAAGGGAATACGGTGATTATATTCCATGAAGTGGCTCCCATTGGCTATTAACTGAGGATGAAGTAATTACACTAATTTTGATATCTTAAAATAAAACCAAATAATATCAGTACTTTAAGGCATTTTTGATGGGGCATGAAATGTGCATATAATATACTCTTGACTCTCCCCATATCAATTAAAATCGGCAATAACACAGTAAACATTAATAATTATATGATCTATACTATATGTGATGGTAATGACATATAGGCATGGACTGATGTCGTAATGTGTTTCATTCTTCTGACCTTGTATTTGTCAGGACTGACTATGATAGTCAGCATGAATGTGGAGCACCGAGGGAAAGGAGCCTCGTACTTTCGCTTTTCTGCACCCCACGCGGAGTTCCTGTAGGTGTTCAGGACCACGTATGCGGGATGACTATCAAACCTCTGGTTGAAGTGAAGCGCTATGTCCGCTCCGGCCCTCGACCCGCACTGCAAGTTCACATGGAACCTGGAGTAAAGTACAAGATACAGAAATGAGATTTCACTCGCAATTCAGTTGACACAATCCCTTTTCTCCCCATGACTTTACGACTTGTGTTACTACAGGGTTTCTGCAGGTTTTAGCAAGTTATATTGAAGACTTAAGACCATTTTAGAACCATTGTGATTGCAATTTAAGACCTATTTCACATCCATGCTGGAAAAATAAGTGTGAAGGATGTGAAGGGAGATAAGAGTCCCGGAATTACTCACACAGTAAATTTATTTATTCGCATTCATTATGAACATTAATTAATTAATTGTTTTATTATTATTACTATTATTATTATTGTTATTATTATTATTATTACTGAGAGGAGACGGTCATATCGCAAAACTAACTGCTCCGATAAAACTCTAACTGGGCTACACAGTTCATGCTTAGCAGGTAGTAATTATTGGCTCCATGTTGGTTTAGTTTTGTAGTTTCGTTAAAGCGTAATAAATATTTTTTCCCCAAAACACATTTAAAAGCGAGACTTCAATTAATGCAGCTTTATAAAACTACAGTAGCCCCCCGCATCCACGGGTGATGCGTTCTTAAGACAACGATTAAGTTCCCTACTCAGCGGCTTACAGGCTGTACTCGCGTGCAGCGGGATTTTAAACTTATGAAGCCTGCTGTAATTTTTAAACTTTTTTCCGACAGCAGTAAACTGCAGATAGTTATAATTGGATTCGTGATTTTAGTTAATAATCCAGTCAATTTCTAAGACCTGTGAAAATCGTTGGCCTCTGTCATTTTAAGGGCTAAAATTCAGATTATTGGATTTCAGACTTTTTAACGACTTTAAAGATAGCGGAAACCCTGTACTAGTAGAACCCGATTTAGACTTAAATCAAATCAAATTAAGTCCAGAACCTCTTCGCGTTGTGTTTAATTCTTCCGGTAATGGTGATCGTTTTCCAATTTTGAAGTCCACCTTGAAAATGACCGGTGAAGGGGACATTCTGTGGAAATATGTGATGATATATTTAATATGATACGTTAAGGATGACATATGATATGTTTAACATCGGATTGTGTAATTGGCATAGTCATACTGTAAAGTCAAAAGCTGTGAATTCACATTGTCTACCATTAAAATACTGAATTAAATGCAAAATGAAAACTACGGAGATCATATTTTGCCCATCACTATAAATCCGTTAAATAGCATGTTTTCTAAAGCCATATGTAATTTTACTTACCGGGTTAAAAAACGGTTGCTGGGTGCGATACGACATCGTTTGTATAACAGCTGCTCAAGTGATACAGGTTTAAACGCAACTTATCCTAAAGCTATACCTCAGTTCTGCTTCCCGAAGTTTCGTTTTCCTGGGCTTACCTGCGTAGTGGTGTCGTGACGTAAGGAACTAAGGACTGGAGGGGAGGTGTGGTGGTGAAACATAGAGGAAAGGTTTATTGCTGTAAATGGGCAGAGACTGGAAACGAAAGGATCACGAGGGATCACAGACGGGTGGACTGCCTACCAAGATGGGCAAAAGCAAAAGGCAGGCACGATGTTAATGACCGGACTGGGGCTGACGAGACAAACAGGTACTTAAATACAAGGACCGACGAGGGGTAACAAGCAACGGGCGTGGCTCAGCAGGGCCATGTTAGGGAGGAGACAGGAGGGTCAGGTGTGAAGGACGCGACAAGTGGAGTGTATAATAAAGCAACAAGTTAAACAATATCTGTGTACAAATTTCCGGCAACATGCCCTATCTCAAATATTTAATAAACGCTTACCTTCGTGCGAGAAACTGACAGAGCAATTTTGCTTTAAATAATAATATCATTGTATAACCATGGCGGTGTTTCTTACGCAACTGCACACATGGTATCCTCTAATGTTAATTCGGCGGCATGAGTTACTCTAGTGATTCCGCTTTACGTTTTTGCTGGCAAATAGTACTTTAAAAATATACTCAGTAACAAAAAAAGTTAAGCACCCAAATGGAGTGGTGGAAATGTAATGCATCTGCATGTGGTAAAAGGTCACGTGACTTTAAAGCAAATGATTATAATATCAGATGAAATGGACAACAGAGTTGGCAGTATTGGCACACTGTTGGTTCCATGTTAGTAGGGTTTGGCACCACCCGGGCCTGGATACATGCAGCGATATGGTGCGGAAGGGAGTCGTACAGCCGTTGTATTCTCTCCTGCGGCAAGTTGGCCTACAGCTGTTGTAACTGGCCCTCGAGATCCTGGAGATTGGTACTGGGTCTAAGTTGTTAAAGATCGGGGGACCTGGCTGGCCACAGAAGGACCTCAACATGACGCAGGCAGTCCATAGACAGATGTGCCATGTTCGGATGGGCATTGTCCTGTTGAAGGACTGTACCAGGGCGCTGTCTCAGGAGAGGTAAGACATTCAGACACAGGATGTCACTGACGTAGCCCCGTACTGTCAGGGCCCCCCAAATCACTACCAGAGATGACCTGAAGTCAACTTATGTCTCCCCACACCATGATGCCAGGAGTAACTCCGGTGTGTCTCTCCACAACATTGGTAGGATTGGTCCTCTCCCCTCAGCACCACCATACGCACACACAATGATCATCCGGGGTAATGCAGAACCAAGATTCATCGCTGAACATGGTACGACGCCACTTGACATCAGTCCATGCCTCCCAATTACGGCACCACTCCTAATGCAGCTGTCTCTGCGCTGGCAGACTATGCATGGGAAGGGGAACCCATAGTCATGCATGTTATAGAGACACAGTGCAGGATGACATATGGTGTTGTAGAGAGTCCAATACCTGTGTTCAGATGGCAGGCGCAGATGTCATGTGGTTCTGTAATGCTTCCTATAGTGCCAGGCAATTGCATGATACAACCTCCCAGCCTCATGCAAACCCACTATGTATCTCCTATCAATTTCCATCAAGTGCTGGCAATGCTGTCTAATGCATCTACGAGGCATCCTCTGTGTCTGGTGACTAGATATGCCAGCTCCTTGCAAATTGAATCATTTACATGCCCATCCCCATGGGCGTAAATTACGGGGGGATGGGGAGGGTTGTAGCCCCCCAATAAATCAAAACCAACGAATACAACCCCCCCAATAATCATGATTCCCCCATAATGGGTGGAGACCTCAACCCCCTCAATGTTCCAGCCAAAGTTACGCCCTTGCCCATCGTTGATCAGCAAGTGTAGTAAATTATATCCAAATTGGACCATTACTTCTCTGTGCTTATATCCAAAAAGAGCTAACAACTCTTACAATTTTTAAGCTTTAACTAATTCCACCACTATGTCACGGCAAATGTCAAGCACTCATTTTTGTGTAGGAAAATACAACTTGTGACACAAAACACATTATTTAATGACAAAATCAAATAATGCCTTGCTGCATTCTGTCCACAAAAGCAAAAAGACTTCACTTTCTTTTGTGTACAGAAATGAAAAGGAATGTTCCATTTTGTTTCCGCAGGAGGAGTGATATCGGCTAACCGTTTGCACAGCCCATAGCACTTCTGCTTTCAGTTTGTCGGTTGAGGAGAATGTACTGAAGGCATTGCTTGTCGTGGGATCCGGAGACACTGCCAAAGCAAGTGTAGGCCTATCTGTAGAGGTTGTACTTGCAGGACTGGTAAACAACTGAATGGGAACAGTTGTTGTCCGACTTTCGACAAAACGCTTGTGCTTCTCTCCCCTGATATGTGAGTCGATGGCATTAGAGCTCATTGTTGCCAGTTTGATGACTTTTTTACAAAGGTCGCATCACACTTCGTAGACATTAGTCGTCTTTTTAAACCAGCCATAGTACTTTTTTTTTTAAAGAATTGACATTAATAACAATTAATAGCTAATTAATATTGTATTATTTAATCAAATACCTAACTTTTTCCTGTTACTATTAGATATTCTTAATTTCTTTTTTGTGTTTACTTACTAGTTGTAACTAAAATAAAAACATTCTTGCAATTCTGAATGCTTTTCAAACATGTTGCATTAATTAATTAATTAATTAACTATTAAATATCTCAGAAACTAGAGCCAATCTGGCAAAACCGAAGTCATATTCTTAATCAGCACCATAAACTTAAAATAAAACCGTTCAGACATCGTTGGCACCAAAATCACTGTATACCAGTGTAATAATAACTTTAATTTGTATAGCACCTTTCATATATACATGTAGCCCAAAGTGCTTTACAGAAATTATAAAATCAGTTTATGATAAAGAGACAAAAGAAATAAAATGACATAAAGAGGAATACTTAGAACAAAAGTACACGAATAATTACCAGAGAGAATAAAAGAGAAATAAAACATAGTAAAGATAAAATGAAACGATTAGAATAAATATACAATAATTTCTAGCAAATAAATGTGTAACAAGTTACAGTAGATAAAAGTCCAGTACGATGAATGAATGTGTAACAACTTGCGGCAGATAAAAGGACTGTACACATTGGCTGGCCTCATGGTGGCGCTATAGCGCCAAATATCCATAGGCCCTTATACAGTAATGCAGATATTCTAACGCCATGCAAATACGAAGAGCTTCCACACTTCATGCACATTCATTTACAGACATTGTAATAGATCATTTGATATTAAATGTGGCCAAAGCATCTATTCAGGCCGTAGTGTTTGGATTCCAATAATAGCTGCCTGTGGCAATACTTCCTACATTATTTTATTTATAATCTTATAAACAGTATAATGTATGTAATATGCATGGCTTTACATGCATGTATGGTTATTCACAGTTAAACCAGAGAAATATATTGCTGATACTGCAGATTTCTGTTTTGTAAATTTAAAATATATTATCATAATGTGGGTGAAATATAAATATATAGTTATAAAACTACTATCAAAAATACTTTTCACATATTCCATACTGATGTCCATGAGAGACACCAACATATATACCACTGAGAATAAGTTTTAGGATCTGAGCCCAGGTCAGCTAATGTCCAGCATCCCTGCAGCAGCTGTCACCGGTCAAAGCCCAACAATGTCATTCTAATGGCCACAGGATTCAAACCCACATCCTTTAGGATAGAGGCACAGGGCCCTAATGCACCCCCCCCCCCCAGCTGGAAACCACCCCCACTTCAAAGTGGTTAGATGGTGGAAGGATGGATGGATATTTATGGTGGGGATAACAGAAATAATACCATCTATATCCATGATGATATATCAATATTAAAACTCAAACATACTGGTAAAATCATGCTGGGAATACAGAAGGTATGACATATTTAATTAACCAGGGATGGAAGAAAAGGCTTGATGGCTGAAAATATGGATTCCTACTGCCCACTACAGGTGAACTTTTGCAGCAGCAGTAGCAAATCGACACTGGGACATGAGTATGAGTACTTGGGCTAGCAGATCGTACAGCAGAATCTCCTCACCAATACGGTCACCAGGAACGTGGGTATAATGGTATGGCGGAAACTCTTTACAGGCAAAACCAATTATGCAGGAAAGATGGATTGTAGCTATTTAATGGAGCTGGATCTTAAAAGATCAAACGAAAGAAACAGCACACACATTTGATTTGTCAGATAGTAAAGTCATATGATAATATTAACTACCAAATAAGAATCATATATACAAAAGCATCATAAATGAAGAAATCTGAGAATATGGAGAAAAGATGAACTGTAGCTGTCATCGGTGGCCTAGTCATTAAAGGATCAAATGAAATTGACAGGACACAGTTTTGTTGTGGCTGACAGTAAAGAGGTACGATAACATTAATTAACAAACAGGAGACATGTAAAATCACACAAGGCCAACTGAGAAATACAATCTAACCGAAATGGATGTATGAAAAACTGTATAAGCCAATGAGATGGAAAGGAAAAGTAAATAAGGAAGACGTAATGCTGCTTTCGGTATTATTTGGGATTCAACAGCAAGTAAAGGTTTAAAATATTTATTTAAATGGGAAAATGGAATGTAAACTTTAAAATATAGAGTAATAATGGGTAGCACACGATCATAGCCCCAGGTGGGGCTAATGGAGAAAACGTGAGGGAGTGTCTCACTGAGTGCCCTTCTAATGGAGAAAACGTGAGGGAGTATCTCACTGAG
>JAOYFF010000100.1:1437206-1457132 GCA_025773925.1 Cryptomyrus ogoouensis | reverse complement strand
CGTTGGGGTGGGGGGGGGAGGGGGGGGGGACAGGCAGCAGCATAACTTCACAGGCACCGACGCGGGGGTGTGCCGAGCCGGGGGCGAGAGGGGCAGCTGTCGGAGACGCGCGCGGCCGCATACAAACGCACACGCTGCATCTGATACTGCTCAGATATCCCACTGCTGACTGGCCAGCCAATGAGAGAGTCTTATTTATAACCAGGGTGGGTCGGGGGGGGGGGGACCAGTGGCGATAAAACCTTGATAAAGGTCCATCCCGTCAGACTTTATTACAGGAACCGAGCTAGCCAGGGGGCACACCCTCTGCCCCTGCGGACCGGCCCAGACAAACCCCCAGTCCCCAAAGGGCGCGTTTTCCCTCTAACTCCCACCCGGCACGCGATCCGGCACCACAAAGGCGGCGTGTGCCAGCGGCGCCGTCTCGGGGTACCAGCTGATTATTCTGTTCTGCTACCGGGGGCACCACTCAGTCCGAGAGAGAAACCTGGCACGAGAGACTCAGCGTCCTGGCAGAGTGACAAGCGGCCCAAACTGACTCTCGAATCATCGAACCAACGGCGTAAGTGTCTGACCACGAGACCCCCCAGCCCACCTCACCCCCGCTCTCGAAAAGGCTGTGTCTGGACAACATGGAGCCAGAGGACGCAGTGGCCCGTGATGGACGGCGACACATGCGGAGAGGAGCACAGACGTCTTTCTCTTGCACGCACACGTATGCGCGTCTCAGACGCAAACCTCGAACGCAAATGTTGGAAGTGCGGTTCCCAACTCCTGGAGCGTACCCTGGTGGACTCGTGTGTGTGTGTGTGGGGGGGGGGGGGGCATGTATGCGCACGTGTGTGACCACCGTCTTGTGTTAGGGGATGGGGGTTCAGAGACAGGTTAGGACCGAACTGACAGCGTAAAATGGCTGACACATACCGATACCACAGGGATAGTGCCTGGACATGTCCCAACTAATAAGGCTGAACAAGCAAGGGAGGGTGCGGAGGAGCCAAGGGAGAGCCAGGGAGGAATATTTACACCGACGTCACAAGCACCGCCGATAACCCATCCAGCAAACGAACCAGCCAACAAATAAACAAACAAGCAAACAAACAAAAAACTTTATATGCAGGCTGGAAAAGTCAGCCATGCAAAATGAAACTGTCTGACAGTGTGTAAAAGCCAAGAGCATACTGTAACCTACACTGACACACACAAATATAGACATACACACCCTGCCACACTGGGCGAGTCTCAGGCATGCAGTAAACGCTAACAGCCATGCTGGGGTGGCTGGGGGCTGGGGCGGGGGGTCAACACAATGGCTTCCGCGCTCCCATTGAGAAGCGGGGAGAAGGAAAAAGAAAAAAAAAAGTCGGTATCCCACCTCAGAGCGCCGGAGTTATTTACGTGACGCGCTCCGCACATCCAGCCCCGTAAAAACCGAGCGGTGCAGGACGGCAAGCCCCAAACCGGAAAAAAGAAGTTGCGGCGAGAGAGAAAGAGGGTGGCGGGAAGCCAACAGAGCTACCGCTGCCGCCGCCACCGCCGGGCCATGCGGCCGTTTACATACCATCAGGGCGCTGCTGACACGAATGGCGTGACCGGCTCTCGCATGTCCTGCAGATGCGGCCGCCGTGCTCCTTGCTCGCAGTCGCAGTCGCACTGTGAGGGCTGCTTTCCTGGTTCCACACACACACAGACACAGTCCCTCCCCCTGCCCCGCCCCCCCTACCCAGCAGCTGGCCACGCCCCTTTCCTCCTCTTCTCTGCCCCTGTCTTCCCCACACATGTACACACACACGCACACAGCTTGTGGACTGTTGTGTCGTCATCTTGCCAGTGCTGGTGTGACCTGATCTAGCCCCCACCTGCCCCCCTTCCCCCATCATTCACAGCACTGCTGAGCTCACCCTCTTCCTTTCTTACAAAACAAAATGAAATGAGAAAAAAAAGAAAGTCATGAATCTAGTTTGTTCCTGACAAGTCTGGCCCACAAAGCACCCAGCTCACAAGTATCGGGAACAATCCAGTTCGCAGCACTTGAGATTCTCAGCTTGGGAGACGTGGCCTGATGTAAGGGGGGCATTAGTCACAGAGGTGGGGTGCGGGTTCTGTGCAGTTTCAGTCATCCTCAGTGACACACCGGCCAGATACGAGGACCCAAACACAGAGACCCAAAGACACAAAAATACTGCTGTAGTCCCTGTAACTCAACAAGCGCTAACAACACAAAGGCTGTAGGTTCAAATCCCATAGACCAAACATAAACCGTAAGCCTTCCTTCTACTGTAAGTCACTTTGGACAAAAGCGTCAGATAGATGAATTAATGTAAATGTAGCAACGATGTCAAACTGAACGCTAACGAGGGCCAGATGGTTGCACCCCGATCCTTGAGCCTGTGTCCACTTAGGCTCACGGCTTATGGGAGAAAATGGGACGTATAAATAAAATCCTAAGGCCAGGAATGGCCCCGTTCTGTCTGTACCTAGCGGATTCCTAACTGCCTACACCGTAAACAATGCCGTAAGGATGATTAAAACCATGCTATTGGCGCTTATAGTGCCACGGCGTTGCCAGCGACGCAGTCACGGAGACGCATTGCCTGCGCCGCTTTGAACTGCGATGGGGGGGGGGAGATGCGTCAGCTGGCACAGGAAGGAACCAGAAAGCACGTCTGGACCAGCAAGGGAGAGAAGCCCACGTAGGTCACGTGACCAGAAAGGGGGTGAGACGGGTGACGGAGGGGCCTGCTCACTTGGTGTAAAAATGGTGGGGGTTGTGGAGGAGGGGCTTAGGGTTAGGCTGACTTGACAAATTCTCTCGGAATAGAAGCGCTTCCGTGTTGGGGGAGTGGCCTAGAGCATAAGGAATGTGACCACGCTGTGGAATATGATTGGAGGGAGGACAATGCACCCAACGTCAAACCCCTCGGTGGGTGCAAACTCAGAATGCGGGAGGTACTTCAGAACATTGAAGAAACATGGATGCAACGCTGTAAGAAGATCTGCTGCATTCATCTCTTCCCTTTCACCTTCACGCGTTCATGCACCAGCTAAAGGGACATCACTCCTGTTAGTCTGGGGAGGGGTGATGCATTGGGACGCATTAAAGCCCCGACGCCACGCCCCTTTGACAACGTTCCATTAACACGAAGTGCTGCTGTGAAACACAAGACAATAATGACGGTGGTGACCCAAGGTGGAGAAGCTGGCCTTGCACCCCACCCGTCCTCCCCCGGGGTCGGCCCCGTCCTGTGCCCCACCTGAGCCTCTCTCATTCACTTAAATCCACCCCTCCCTCCCTGCAGAGCTGACCCCGAAAAAACATGAAGGTGGGGCGAGGTGTGAAGGGGCCCACGAAGGCACTTAGCGCGTGCGTCTAACAGTGGAAACACAACTGCTTATGTGACAACAAACATCGTCGCTCCTTCCAAAACGCGCTCGTGTTCCAGCAAACACCGAAAAAGCACGAGCGTGCCACCTCAGAAGGTCTACAGTGTGAATGGTTCATGGTTCACGCGCACGGGGAAAACGGTGATTCGCTGTAAGCTGAAGTCAAACTGGCATAACGGCTGAACGGTGACCGGCAGAAGGACTTGGAGAGGTGGAGTAGTGCTGGGGGGGGGGGGGCGGGACAACTCCTCCTGTGACTCAGTCAGAGCCACACAAATACCCAGTTTTCCACACAGTCATTTCCTGTGCTGGGAAGCAGCTCCGAATTAACCCCCCGTCCCAAGGGAATCGGCCAATGCTCACCATAATTAGACTGTCTGTAGAGGGGATCTCAAAGAGTCTTCGACATTACAATTACTATATCGCTGTATCGCCTCTTTAATCCAACACAACACACAATGGTCCCAAATATACAGATAAATGATTGACTGCTGCAGTTGGAGCGAAAACCCTTGTGGGAATCTGAACCAGGCAGCTCAGGATCCCAGATCCCTGTGCGTGTCACTAATGTTAAGGTCACTGATATATGCCTCCAGCAGGAGATTGGCACAGGCCCCGTCAAATTGTCACGCTCGTTTTGTAATCCCAGAAAGACCGGTTGCTGTCAGTAAGGCAGGGAGCAGCGTGAGTCAGTGTTACAGAACTCCTACCAGGTACTGGGTGTTAAAAGAAGCCCTTTAAAAGTTACCGTCACACTTTCACCAGCGCTACTAGCAAGCCAGTAGTTAAAGAGCCACTTCAGCCCATCAAACAATAGATGGATTTTACGTCCAAATGATACAATTTTTTAATTAAAACCATCACAAAGTTGCGGCCTCATTTACGTTTGAACAGAAGCAACGGCCATCTATAGGCAAAATTAGACTTTTCTCTGCTTAGATAAACTCTCCTTAGACAAGTATGAATATTTGGTAAACAGAATTGAACCACCAACCAACCACCCAGCACCTGCTGACACCCTTACAGGCCCACTGGCTTACTGCCGGGTGACCTTTGACCTCATGATGACTCATCCGCCATGCTACAAATTCTCTGCTAACTGTCTTTGAACCAGTAAGCGATTGATCTGGCCGGACCCCCCCCCCCCACCGCAGCAGTACCTCTATGACCTCAGGTCGCAGGTTGACAGTCCGCAGCCAATCAGTCAGCCGAGGGTAGCTCTCCAGACCCTGGGGTCTCTCGCTGTCCGGCACTTTCCGTTTACACTGTAGCTGCTTGCTGATGTACTTCATCAGTTTCACCTGCAGGCGGCGACATGTCACAAAACAGAAATGGGGGGGGGGGGGGATCAGTTAGCAGATAGGCGTGAGGTTTTCAGCTGTGAGGCCTTTGCACGCTGCGGGGATCCTGTACCAGACTTGGACAGACAGAGTGAGAATTTCAGTTATGATAAACTCAGGAATCTGGACAGTTACAGTGTGGCCAAGAACAACTGAATATGAAACCAATCGCTCAAACAAATTAGAGCAAAGCAGGGAGAGGGACCAACTTCCTCAAGGTCAGAAACATCCTGAAGGGGCAACCTTTTCCTTTTCCCCAAGCTGATCTCGTTCAGAAAAATACAAATCAGTTGTAGATACTTACCATGAAACACTCAAAAAAACAGCTAATGTTCAAAGTATCTAACAGTCATTTTCAGCTTGAACTTTCACCCAGATGTCTGGTGAGATTTGCACCTTCAGCCAAGAGAGAATGATCACTCCCCCCCCCCCGTTACATATAAAAAAAATAAATAAATAAAAAACGGGAGGGGAAAAGAAACGGCAGGTAAGCAAGACAATTGCAGGCCTGCTTGACGCTCGGGAGACATGCCGCAAGCCGCTGGCATTTCAGAGCAAAGGCTCTTCCTCAGAACAGTCAGGGCGTAGCGCGCAAACCCGTCAGCAAAAGGAACAACCTCCGCTGTTTGTTGAGGAAATCCCCCCCCTCCCCCCCGCGCAGCTGCAATGCACTATGGGTGGACAATGTAAGCCACAAGATGGGCCACTACAGCCAGATGGATAAAAACACAAACCATATTTACATTATTTTATATTGATTAAACAAATTAAACAATAAACGCTTCAAAACCGGACACCATTTACAGTTCAAGTCTTTATATACAATATTCTATTTTATAGAACTGTACAGATACCATATAAAAAGTGGGTCAATGTAATTTCATATAGGCTGAAGCCTACAGGTTCTAAACAAAAGGATCAAAAGAACGAAAGCAAAACAGATTAGCTCAGCAAGCTTAGCTCACATAAGTCTGATAAACCAGATAAGCAATTTGTAAACATAGACAAGTAACTAGTGGTTATTTGATGAGACCAGTGTATATGTTCCCACAAAACATGTGGGAGGACACTGATCTAGGGCAGGATTTGTAAACTACCATTTCAATCAAAAAAACCTGAATTTCACTTAAGAGTTCTTGCTCTGTGATGATTTGTCAGTCTCCTGTAATCAAGCAGGTGTCACTAATGTTAATGTGAAACAGCTGGATGTGTCTTTCAATCCAAGAAACAAACCAGTCAAAAGACAAAAGAACATATAACTATTTAGCCAAACACAGAAGCCTTTCAGTTTTAAAGTATCCCGTAAAACCTGAAGTAGCTCAAAGTCTCCTCCCTGACATGGATTATCTGGTCACCCTATACAAGCCAGCATGGGGGCAGCGTGTGGCTCACTGGGTTCAAATTGCACAACTGTGATCGTAAGGTTGCTGGATCGAATCCTGGGGCTGGCAAACCGATGCCACTGTTGGGCACTTGAGTAAGGCCCTTCGCTGCGATTGCTCCTACGACTGGCTGACCAAACTCTGTCAATCATACGTTGCTCTGGATAAAAGCGTCCTCTGAATAAATGAAACGTTAGGTTCTTAGGTTGCGCCCCCCCCCCCCCCAGCAGCACTTGGGGTTGTCTTCATGCTATAGTGTTGGATATACACCACCAGAAATAAAAAACAAACAATGAAAGACATGTCCGTCGCCACCAGTCTCGGCCTGATCCATTCTGTACGTGGGAGACATGTTGTCTCCGTAGTTCTGAAACCATGCCAGTCCTCTGCACCGCCACTGGTCACGGACATACGTCTCCCTTCCCGGTTTTCTGGTACGTTTCCCATAATACCGCACACCGTCATCACCCCAAGCATCACCCATTTCCTTGAAATCTGCGTAGCTGTCCGGATAACGCCTCTGGGATTGTCTTGTTACATTAAAGACATGTGTGGGGGGGGTCCAAACCTAACCACAAACATGGACACTTACCCCCCACATATCCACTGCCCTCAAATGCAGAAATTAAATACGCCAAAAAAACAATTAACAAACTGAGACTGCTAATTAAATAAATAAACATGTGGAATTTGTGGCTCACAGAGTAAAGAATCAGGCTGGATTTTCTAACACCCCCCCCCCCCCATGTCTTTGCCTTCCCCTCCAGCAAACAGGGCTGTCTATAAATAGCTGTTATTATATGGAGGAGAACAGCGAGTTACCCTTCTCTTGGGGGCGTCCATACCGCTGCCATGGCAACCAAGTGTCACCAGAGCGCTCTGGCCATGGATGGGGGGAAGGGTGGGGCTTAGTGACATCACAGGGCTACTGAGCACACAGTTCACAGTGAGGTTAAACTAACCACTCCTCTCTGGGGTCACATGCTGTTTCCAATCCCCATCTGTCTACTCGCTCAAGGCGAAGACCTACAAGTAAACGATTCCCAGAAATCAAACTCATTAATCACTTCTACTATTATTTTCATCTACGCGACCACACCTATGCTAATGCCACCGCTGTTAATTAAATTCCGTCCTGCATGTGAATTTTCCCTAAAATGACATCAGCATCCATGAGAAATGCCCAAATCATCTCTAGGGGACAACAGGAACACCTCAGTCCTTTATGGGGTGAGACACAGTGTTCAGGAGGACCTTGTCCCCCAGGCGCCCTGTGGCAGGTTCAGTCCACCCCGTGACAGGTCGTCATGGGGACGCTTCCCAATCCTAAACGTGAACGAGTCACGGGTTCCAAATCAACTTGACAGTGACCTGACTGCCTTCTGGAAAATTCCACTCTTCCTCACTCTTCCCCGGTGCTTGGAGCGGTAGGTCTGGCAAAGCCGGCCATCGTCCTACGGTTCGAGCGCGGCCGAGATTTTGGGGTTTGGATTACAACTCCGTACCACAGGTTAAGTGATATTTCTCAGGTGGTGGGGGGCACCAGGATACCTTCCTTCTTAATATCAAATTTAATTCACAAGAAGCAAAACGACGTGGCTAATTAAAGTAAAACAGGCTGTAGTGACCGTCAGGCTTGGTGACAGCCTTGAGTGGGCAGACACTGTGGACTGAGTAATCACACTAACATAATCCACACAAAGGGGCCCCCTCCCCAAACACACCAGACAGAAGAAAATAGGAGGAGGTGTTCAGCAAGCATGAGAAAAACAACACATTAGTTTTTTCTTCTGTAATTTGGTTCCGGGGGGGGAGCACATCTTTTTATTTTTCCTCCTTAATATGCTAATGGGATTCCAGCTCCAGAGAGAGGGGGGTGGTGGGGGGGGGGGTTTGAACTGAAACAGCAGGACCTGGTGAGGTTCATTAAGTCTGAGCTGCACTTTCAACACCTGAATGGATGCTTCCTTCCCAGCATGCCCTGGGGCCGATATTATGTACACAAGGGCTATGAATAAACCTCAAAACAAGAGGGTGTTGGTTTGCACCAGACAAGGGCAACCTTCGTTCTGCTAAAGTGCTCCTGGATTCGGTGTCTTTTATCATTCTCCTCATCTGCTGGCTCTGTTACACCGAGCTCCCGTGAACAGGTGAGGGTGCTGGGTTGGGCGGGGCTAGTCAGAAACATTCTCAACACCGGCTGGGGTGCTTGTGACTCGAGCGCCTACACCAAACCAAGGCGTGAATAGAGATGGCCGTTTACCAGCTAAGACACACACACACACACTCATGAACACCCCCTCACCACTACCAGGTGGGATTTGACACTGGGAGGCCACGATGGGGTCCATTCCTGAACTCCCCACAAACACAGAGGGCCGCAAACAAGGGAGGGGGATGCAAAGGGTTCAGTTTAGTTCCTGAACCACTTCTATTTAGAGCAGGACTTAGCTGGCTCCGTAAACTGGCACGCGGCAACCTACCAACAAGCTAAACTAATTTAAATCTTTATTATTCCAGGTAGCGAGGTGGTTACGGACAAAAGACTAAGACGCCAATTCCGGGCAGCGGGTGTGGTTGTACCTCAGCATAATTAACCAGAACTGCCTTGGCCCGGTGCGGTTTTATTAAAGAACAATGACAATAAAGTGTGCCAGCTAATGGGCGAAGCAATCACGCCATGCGTAATGTTCCCTGTCGCCGTCATCACTGTGGCCCTGCAGCGCGGCATGTTCTCACGATGGGTGACAGGCACCGTGACAAAAAAAAAAGTCAACAGAAAGCCTTCGACCCACTGGGGGTGGGGTGGCATAGCTCTGGGATATGGAAACTAGAGGAGTCTTATCTTAGCTCTGTGACCTGGGGACCCAGATTCACCCCCCCCCCAACCTAATCTGATTCAGTCATTTTTTCCTTCGTGGAAACATGGAAAGAGGGGCTTAGGGACTTCCTCAGGATTCAGACACACTCTGCTTTGTAGCACTCGGAGACCCCCGGTCAGCCTGTTCCAGCATCGTCAAACCCCAACCCCGAACAATTGAAGCCTGTAGCATCTACAAATGGGATCCCTTTGCTGAGAACACATCACAAAACTCTAGTGTTTGGGGGGGGTGGGAAAAAATGGATCTCAACCCACTGAGGGGAAAAAAAAAAAAAAACACGCCATATAGATGGAAACTATTGAAGTTTGTTCTTTTTTTTTTGTTTTTTTGAATGAACGAACGCCCATTTTTTTCCCCCTGCAAATGTGGAACCGAAACGAGGGTGAGAGTGCAGAAGCTGTACCGTTCTGCTCCAGGTCAAACCAGGTCAGAACCAGGACCAGGACCAGGACCTCCCCTGCCCCCCATGGGACCAAACAGAACAGCTTCAAAAAACTTCTTCAGTGGTGCTTGCTGGAATGTCATCATTAATGTGGAAAATATTCAAAAGTCCGTCTTTTTTGTTTACGTAAGAAAAGGGGCTATTTATAGCACCGAGGGCGAAGAGGAAAAAGAAAACATCACATTATATATGTATGTTTGTGTGTGTGTGTGTGTGTGTGTGTACACACACACACACACACACACACACACACAATAGGATGATGGAGCAGAGAGAGATAAAGCAAGATGGAGTGCAATGTTTGGGAGGGGGGGCATTCTGAAGAATGACGCTAAACCACACGGGGATTTCCTGACACGAGTGATCACTCTTAAAGGCCCATTGGTTACATGCCTACATGCCTGAAATAGCAGGGCTCTATGCTATCGCTAACAAAAAGACGTTCTGAGCGATGGCTGTGTGGGTCCCGGCGATCTGAGGCCCGCCCCTATCGACGGGGCCCCTGCTGCCATATAGGGAATGGGGTGGCCCATGGGACCAGGCCATGCTGTTCCACCCCGGGAGATGGGGGGGCGGGGGTCTGGGACAGGAATGATTAATCCGGTCAAGTGATGGCGAGGTCTTTCGCCACAGCAAATGCGTCATCGATTTGACAGAAGCTTCCGTCACTAAGGAGCGTCTCCAACCAGAATAACCCTTTGAAGACTGGAAGACACAACAGAGGCGAAACCACAGGCTACAAGGACACCCGCGTTTATGTAACTAGTGCCCAGTCTGGCCAGGCCTTCGAGCATTGCTGCACCTCCTGTTGGAATGGAAGCTTCTGGAAGAAACTGCTGTATGTTTCAAGAATTCCCCACATTTGCTTACTCATTTGCACACATCAGGCCAACTTTGAAGGACTGTAACCTCCCTGGTAACCTCCCTGGGGCATCTGTGTATCAAATACTCTCAAATACTCTCAAATACTCAGAGTGAAGCCCCAGTACTGAGAGTGACATCCCAGCACAATCAGTAAGTCCTCTTAACCAGGCCCACTAACCTTATAGCAGAAACCAAGCCTGTTAACTAGGCAAGAACATGGCAACCACCACCACCCCCCAACAATATACAAGGACAATATACTACATTAAGCCCCTTAATGTGACACACCAAACTGCAGCCGTCGCATTCATTCAAAGGCTCACAGACGAGGATCCAAAGGACTAAACAAGACATATAATTCACTTACAAATCATCCCTGAGTAACAATTGACCACAGAGCCAATCTTTCCATTTCAACCCAACCCCTAGATTTTTTTTGTGCCTACAATGGTTTTCATGTCCCAAACCCTTTCAAAAGCAGAAAATTAGCTAGAAAAGAAGTGAAACACTGTCACTGTATCACATGCAGCAATGCTTAAAGAAAAGTGACCCCCCCTTCCGTCCCATCAGTGACTATGGGATTTCAGGCTGCCAAACCTGTGATTCTGCAGCTCTCTTATCTCAGAATCAAACAAATGAAGTATATATGTATTTAAGTAAATGTTGCTGGTGTCCATGAGAGCAGATAAAAATCTCAGGAGCTCAGTTCATCGGACTCACTGTAAATTTCAGCGTTTATATGTATACGTAACCTTCGGGTCAAACTGAAGTCACATTCGAGCAGGATTATTCAATACAGGCCCAGGCTCGGAACACAACATGTCGCATCCACTTAGCGACGTGCAACTTTTAATCAACAGACTGAAACCAACACCCACTGCAGCCATGTGTGAAGCTGATGATGGTGTAATGGAGGATGCGCCAAGGGAGCATTGGATCGGGACGGGCCCCAGGAAGACGGAGGAGCGCTCAGGGCAACCTCAGGCTGCGAGACGGGTCCCTGACCTTCACGGACAAGGTCCACCACTGCTTAGCCCAGCGAGCTACGGCAAACAGCCATGACTGCAGTGTAAACATGCAACCCCCTCCCCCCACTCCCTGGTGCCATGAACAATGATTAACTGATAAAGTAAAAACACATAAGACCACATGTGTTCTTGGTGAAAGTTCTCTCAAAGAAACGTTCACACCCACGCAGGCGGGACTTCTGGAACTCGTCAGCTCATGGGACCAATTCTCCGAATCGCGACCAGAATGTGGACAGACACCTTCTTCAGGCTGCTAATGGCAGGCTTTTCCGTGATGTTACATCTACCATCTTTTGGCATGAGCAGAGAGCGGCACCAAGCAGTGGAGCGGAACAATTGAGACACAGGGACCCCACGCACAGCAACGGAGAACAAAGCTGATAAAATGACACGATAGGCATAGATGGGCCACTTGACCTTGTTAGGAGGCAGAGCGACGTCGACAGCCCTTTCACTTTTGGCCTGGTGGAACCTTTTGACCTTTTGGCCTACCATGCCCCACCTCTGGGTCATTTTGTCGGTGCAAAAATTAATTCCACTGTTTCTGGTAAAAACAAATGACAGGCAAAGTAGGTCTGTTTACTCAGAGATCAGAATTTTCCTGGCATCCCCCAGCCCCCAACACCAAACCCCATTTTCCCCCTCCCTCATTCCAGTCTCGATTTGACGCGAGTGGTCAGAATGCAGACCTTTCCCCTTTAACACAGAGGTGCACATTTCCAGAAAGTACCACGTGAGCAAAATAAACAGTTGATTCCACTGGCTGACACCCTGGCCCACATTCCACACCCTGGTGTGAGAATGGAGAATTAAGGAACACTACAGAGCTTTCAACTGAAATCCTAAATATAAGTTTCTGCCCTCATGTATAAAACATACTTCTGATGGTCCTTCTTTAATCATGATCTCAAGAGAAGTTTTATTATAGACAACGGCTCTTTCAGTGCCTCAGGAGGCACCGCCCACTTTTAGTGTATGGGTCAGTGATTGGATAGTTTAGAATGGGCAGAAAAATTTGTCAAACGTCATTGGTCACCTGACAGATCAATCTTATTTTGCCTGCCACCACAGTAGCTCTGTGTGCACCTCCTTGTAAGAACAAGCCTGCAGTCTTATTCACACAACCAAGATAATACGATACATCTCCTTATCTAGCAAGAGAAAACGTACGGATACCTGTAAACAAACCTAACTAAACCTAAATCTGTGGGAGGCCCAGAAATATCACGTTAAATCATACTATACAAATTACACAGTCACTCGCAGACTTACATCATATTCATATAATCACTTTCAGTCAGTTTTCTAAACCCCCACGTTCACCAAAATACCAAACAAATGTTTTCAAAGACCTATTCATTTAAGATGCAATGACAGCGATAAAAGAGATAGAAATAAATGCCGACATTTCATTATGTGGAACACTCTCCCAGTGCTGTTAAATAATTTATACATGTATACATTTAATTAGAAGCCGCTTTTATCCAAAGCCGCAGCACGGCTTATTTCAGCGAAGACTAATCGACGCTTTCGATCCACGTTCCACTTCGCACAAACCTGTGAGTTCTACCACAAATCCACCTACAATTAATACGCAGAACCCGACTACGGCGGCACGTGGGAAGCCGCCGCCCACCCCGGCAAGAAAAGCCAGCTGACGGGGGCGGGGACAAAAGACGGCGAGACGTGCAGGTCCGTCGCTAGCTGAGACTCCGGCAACCTTCTGGCTAGAGTCGGACGACATTAGAACGCTCTGCGGTGCTATGAGGCGTCCTTAGGCCGCGACGCAGCTCCGACTGACCGACTCCGTACCGCCGATTACCCAAAATTTACGGCTTACTTTTCTTCCAAACTTGTGGAAACTATGACACTGCTGTCCCATTTTTGAGTACTATCTTTTTATGCATCTGCTAATGACAGAGATACATGGAAATTACACCTAAAATAAATTTACATGACTAATATGTCTCAAATGAATTTACCCCTTTTTAGGGATCATCAATATTTTAAGTCTACAGATACATTTCCAGCTTGAAGGCATTCCTGTTTAGCATATGCAATAATTGCTTCATGAATTTATTTATCAAGTTAACATAACCAGCTATCAGCAGGGTGTATGAACCATATGCTTAAAACCTCACTTATATGTACTTGTTTAAGCCTATATTCAGTATTGAGTGTTTCGTTAAAGGGGCAGCACAGTGATTAACACTGCCTCACAGCTGTAGGAGCGTTGTTCCGAGTCTCTGACCCAGCTCCACGTTCTCCCGGTGTCATTGTCAGGTTTCCCCCAACAGTCAAAAACATACTAAGGTTAAATACCATCCATCCATCCATCCATCATATGCCGCTTATCTGGGGTCGGGTTGCGGGGGCAGCAGTCTAAGCAGGGATGCCCAGACCTCCCTCTCACCAGCCACCTCCTCCAGCTCCTCTGGGGGAATACCAAGGCGTTCCAAGGGCAGCCGAGAGATATAAGGTGGGTATAGAAAATGGATGGATCCTTCTTTAAATAGCCTTTAATGGGAACCACTCAGAAGTATTTAACCTCTCAGTGCATTCTGGGGGGGGAAAAAAAAAAAAAAAAAAACTGTGGAATGTATCGTGTATGGTCAAAAAGTTTCACTGACTGGTTGTGAAAGCCATATCTTGTTCCCAAACTGCTGGGGTGCCAGGAGATCAGCAACCTTCACACTGATGCAGAAGGCGGAGGAATCACTTCACAGGAGCTACACACTGACCCACTCATGAACCGTGGCGGCCCGCTTAGGCTGATTAAGCAGATTAAGCGGATCAAGTCTGGGAAAGTCTTGTAATGCACCTAAATAATAACAATTGACTGTAATAAAGTGTTTCAGCAGCTCTGCTTAATGGAACAAGGGGCCTTTGAAGCCAGCAGACCTATTCTTCAGGTCTGTATATGCACTCTCGCGTTTGTGTGCATTAGTAAGTCACGTGACCCCCCCCCCGCCGGAGCACGCTGACAGTTAAGTATCCAGCAAATCAAATGGCCTTGAGCTGCCCGGCACCGTCCCATGGTTTCATGTCCCAGCCGGGGCACGCACCACAGAAAACAGCTGACACCTCGCAGAGGTTCATTAAAACCGAATTAAGCTCAGAGTTCAACATTTTATATAATCTGATGGCAGGACACGGAAGGGAGTGGAAGAGAGGGAGGGAAATGGAGGCCACCAATAACACAAGGCTTATTTACAAACAAACCACGTAAACAAACCAAACAAACAAATAAACCAAGCAAAAATCAGACAGCCTACCGAACGAGGTTTTAACTTAAGGTTAAGGAGCACAAGTTAGGACACGTTCGCAGGTAATAATGAGATGCCAGCCTGAGGTTTCACTTTATACACGTGAATCACGTTTCAGTTTGATGACACAGAAGCCCAAACGAAGCAGCGACGCCCTTTAATTGGAGAAGGCAATTAACCAGTAATATAAGAAGTGATGAAAGTGATAAATACATATCATTCCTAGCATTACTGTATAAAACCTCTATAATGTTAGTATATTTTTCAGTACATTCACATATATACACTATCAACATTTTTGAAATTCAAAATCCAAAAATGCCAGGTGGGGGCAATTGTCCGAACAAATGAGAAGAGGAAGAAAACTATTAAAATTGGTATTTAAGTAATTTAATCATTAGTATTATATAGTATTATAATTTAATTAAATATTAAATATAAATATAGCTTGGCAAAACCTTTAAACATATAAAGAGCTGCAAAATACTGTGGTTTAAAACCATTAAGATAACAGATAAACATTTGTCTGCAAATTTACATTACCTCAAACGCCAGGCGACACAACCAGGAAGAGGGGGCTTTTATTTAAGTCATTTTAGAAAGCAGTGGACCAGACGTTACATCATAAACAAGACCCAAGTGATCTTCTCGGTGCAGAAAAGAGTTAGTAGATCTAACTTAAATATTGACAAAAATTACCATTATCAACCCACGGATAGATTTTTCATTGTTTGCATGTCAGGTGGTACAAGCTATAAAAACACTGAAATACGATAAACTCTTTGTTTTTGAAATTGTATGCATAAGCCTGAGATCAAGCACAAAAGTTTGTGCAGGTGTCCAAGCAGACTGCCTGTTTGATTTGAAATGGGGCACAACCGTAATTAATACTAATAGTCATGAATGCAAAAAACAAATAGGAAACAGCATTATTTGGTGAGCTGTGTACACTTAAATAGTTTCTTTATTAATTTACAAAAATAATTGGCAAATATAATACTTTGTGCCACCTGACATTTATTGTTTGGTGACTTATTGTTTGTTATTCACCCGGAAGGGAACTGGTCAACACACTGCAAGTCAACGGAGAAAATGAATCTGGTTTTTTGGTTTTTAACGAAAAGTGTTGCAAAACTACATCCTGTGTCTGTTAGTGACTCAAGAGAGGAAGCAGCACTGGAGAGGATAGAATGAGCAGCTGTAGGGGGGGGTTGGGGGAGGTGGAAAGGGGCGTCAGCACACAAGTACAAGAAAACACGGGACAAGGCACTGAGAAGCCATACCAAGCCAGTACATGCCTGTTCGCCCAGGGTGGATCAGGTGAAATACCGACGAACAGTAGGGGGCACTCTTGAGAACCTGGAACCTGCATGACGGGAAACTGTAGGAGGGCCAATCCATGTGCCAACTGCTGCGGCACCGCAAAGGAAGGGGGGGGCGGCACTGACACGGTAACAGACACGTCCCCATGGTGATCAGGCTTGCCTTGGCATGATTGGCTGGCCCGTTCTAGGCATCAATAGCTACAACATATGAGCCCGGTGGCCACGCCCATCAGCGGCCCTCGCACGGTTCTGCTAACACGCACCATCGCCGTGCCCGCAACACTAACCCGTGGCCACCAGCGTGCGCGAGGATTCGGTAATCTGTCACAGCTGCCGCGATCCCACACTCCCTCCACCCCTCCTCAAGGCACAAGACGCAGGAAAGAGAGAGGGACTTTTCAGGCCTTATTATAAATAGACCTAAGGACCGAAACTGATAGTCACGGGGTCACCAAGCCTTAAACCCCGTGGTGGCAGAATTCATGCTTGGAGCTGAACAGACTGAAACACAACATTACAGAGCCAAAGGGGACAAACTTAAATGATGGCTAACTACCAGTACACCATCTCACCTAATGAACTTTTCAGCAAGGATTCCCAAATGTTCAGGGAGCCAATCCACCAACAGGAATGGCTTATGGTCTACGTTCATATTCTCCAGTTGCGAACAGCCCGCTGGTCCAAACAAGATGGTTAAGGCTCCAGGTTCTGGGCTAAAGAAGCTGCCAGCTCCATCTTACCCTTGAGTTTCAGCAAAAAAAACCCCATTACAGATATAAACGCTAACTGAGCTGCGAGGCAGATTATTCCTGAGTCTGCAAAAGATGCACTCAACTTCTGAAGACAATTAATGCGAACTTGTGGAGACCAAAACAGCTAAGAAACCCAACACCAGCAAGTTCCTCCCCGTCTCACCTTTATTAAATTGGTTTCCAGGACAGTACCTACAGCTTAGCAGTATTGTCTTCAGCCTGACACTTGGATAACACAATACCCGGAGCCGCACGGCGCGTCCTCATCTCTCCGCAACACTGAAGGGAACCAATGATTGTAATGTGTGGGCCTAGTCTTCTCCGATGACCATGAAAATACAATCCGGGGAATGTACTCTGTTGCTGTAACCTAACCCCGCACAATTCACCCAGACAAGCACACTAAACAGACGGGCCCCTTACAGGGATAAAAACACAGAAGCGAAAAAAAGAGAGAGACACAGAGAAAGAGAGAGGTCGACTGTCGGGGCTTTTTGGGGCTTGCTTTTGTTCATCAATGGTGATTACAAGGCCCCTAGGGGCTGCCAAACCACTTGCCTGTTTAGAGACAGTCTTCTCTTTCTCTATTTTCCCTCCCTCACTCCCTCCATCTCCTCCTGTCTCCCTCTGAGCGTCATTTGATTTTTTTTTTTTTCTTATTTAACAAACAGCTCCGAAAATGCGTAGGAAGAGCAACGTCTAAAAATAGAAGCAGCCACAATAGCACTCTGCGAAGCATCCAGCACCCCCCCCCCCACCGGTGCAGACCGGGGTGACGCGCAGAGAAAGATGCGTTATCATCTGTGCCGGGTCTGTTACATCTTCATGAGAAAAAAAGCCCTGGGATCATAAACCAAGAACGCCGTGGGGGCAGGACGCCGTGTGCTCTGCCAGCCGCAAGCTGCCCTCACAGCCAGAGATGTGAATAGAACAGGCAAACGATGCCATATCGCCTTTCTCCATCAAAGAACGTTTTTTAGGCTCTAAAAACAAGAGAAAAGTGCCGACAGTCCAAAAAATAAACCTCTGTGACCCAGCTGGTTGGGAGTTTCAATATTTAAAGAAATTCACACACAAAAAAAATCCAACAGGCCTGAATCCACAACTGGATGCGTTTCTGGAAATGTCTGCCAGTCATTACATTTAATCAAGCACGGTCAACTATTGAGAAACAGACAGGCATTCATCCAAAACTGGGACCAGTCCAAACGTCCAGTAGGCCATCCTGGACTTCTGACCTCATAAAAGACACATCAGGGGCGACTGGGAGAAAGTGACGAGACCACCGAAATGCCCAGAACGGCCAAAGCCCCGGCCTGGCCCAAAAAACGGACAATAACTACGAATGCTTCTCAAAAGCAGCCCCTGCTCCCCAAAGGTCACGATCTAGAGGTCAAACTCAGGAGCGACCTGCTCTCGGAGCGAGGCACTTCAGCCGCAGAGAGGGAGAGTCCTTTTCTCGTGAAGCGCTCTTCCTGGGCTCTCCAGCAGGAACTCAAGCCACTCTCGGAGCCCAAGGGCAGGCCCTCATGAGAGAGCCGGGCCGGATCACGGCAGGAGAAAGGCAGGGCCACGGCAAGCGCTCGGCCAATCGTACGATGCAGTTAAGCTCTTGGCGCGTGCTGCCAATCGAGTCTTTCAGCACATGACAATCGTTAGGCCCCGTCTTGCAGGGGAAAACTAACAGGAAAGTTATTTAGCTCAGGTGACAGACCCGACCTCTCTTAGCAGCCGCTGCCCCTGTGCGGGTCGAGATCAGGCCTCTGGGGTGCGTGTCTCCCCTGCTGCTACCCTTATCTGTTTAACACCTGTGCCAGCTGCAAGAGCTGCAACAGCTGCAAGAGCTGCACAGCGGCGTTCTTTAATCTGCAGACGCGAGAGCAGCCAAGCTGAACTGCCTTGCTAAAAAAAAAAATAAAAAACAGCCCGCCAAGCGAAGGCAAGAGTCATCCACATCCTTTATAAGCCCCGCCCCTTCATTTCCTATCCCCCCCCAGTGCATAGGTTTTGAGGGGGGGGGGGGTCCCTGAGGGGTGGGCTACAGAGAGCAGGTAGGGGACAGACTTCCTGTACGAAGACAAAGCAGAAATGAAAACGGCAGCTTTTAGGAGAAAGGGTCTCTGATGTGTGCATGGGGGGGGTGGCGCTCACAAGCCTTAGGCGTCAGAGAAGCCAAATCACCACTAACTAATTGTCAAATTACCCATCATACAACAGCAAACAAGGACACGAAATGGTTCCCTATCGACTTTTGGTCTTGGCAAAAGTGTTCAAGACGAAGTTTAACTGCCCACAGAAGAGCCTCGTCTTTACAGAGACTTAAGAATTTTTTTCTTAATCCTGAATAAAGATTAGATTGATGTCTTACACTTTAAGATTGCATAGACACAATTGACACATATACCGTAACAACAGTAAGTTGTCTCCGTTTTTTTTTTTTGGCTATTTGTAAATTTGACAATCCATTTTTTAGACAAAAAGTACCGTCTAATGTTCTCTAAAGCAAAAGGGATTTTAATTGGGATTTCGAGAGCAATCTGAATAGTGCTCTATTCAAATCCCAGTATGGGGATAGTTGCAGCCGGGTTATACTAGAAGACAATTTATTTTATAGCACAACGCTAGAACATTATGTTTCTAAGACTTGTGCCAAATCACTCCCATAACAAGCATATTTTAACTCACATGTCCAAAACCGCACTCTGCTCAAGTTTGGGAGTTTTTTTTTTCCAAAATCGTTTTGATAAAAAAAAAAGGCCAACATTGTATAATATAACATTCTTTCCGTGTTTGTATCTCTGTTTTTCAATCGGGAAAAATGATACAGTAATAAGAAATGCAAGACGGCGCAAATGAAAACCAATGTGTCAGCACCGAAACTATCACGGTATCCGCCTGCAAACTCACGCCGACCGTGATTAAAAATACCTTTCATTTCCTATAAATAGAGCACGTTTTGCAAACATGGATGCACATAGTGCTGACACGGGTGCAGGGACGTCCGTAGTGTTTTAAGGTCAGCTCAAAGAAACGGCCCATCGTGGGACTTGCGGGATCGACCTCCCCGCTCGCGGGTCTCAGTCCTCCCGGTGTTTCGGTGCACCTGTTCATCAGCAATACCGAAAGACTCCGCGCAGCAAGTTTTTGCCAGTGCAGACTTGTTCGACCACTGACCCCCATTCTCGCAGCACCTCCCACCCCCCCCCCCCACACCACCCCCCCCCCCCCCCCCCCCCCCCCACACACCAGCACACCGCACCC
>JAOYFF010000100.1:1417973-1433213 GCA_025773925.1 Cryptomyrus ogoouensis | reverse complement strand
GTTTGTTGTGTGGGGGAATGGGGGGGAAGTGGAGGGGGAGGAGGGGGAGAAGTAGGGGGGGGGGGGGGGGGGGGGGGGGGGGGGGGGGGGGGTGGTCGCAGAAGAGTGCTCCTCTCCCATCTCCCTGAGCCTTGTCTGTTTTGATAGCCTCGCCGCTCCTGGTTTCCTGCTTGCACCGGGCCGAGCGGCTCGCGCACTGCAGGAAGTGCTGAGGCAGGAAAAGCAGGACCTCAGGAAACATGGAGGGATACTGCTGTTCACCCTTTACAGCTCATGGTGTGGGGGGGGGGCAGCCCTCATCCCAGTCCCACTCCAGAGATCAGTGTCCAGTATCTCCAGTATCTCACACTCAAAGGCACCAGTGGCTCAACTCCTGTAATGTTGCTGTATCCTACATACTGTACAGTCAGCATGTGTGCTTTGGAAATGGCCTAGTGGGCTCAGGCTCTGCATTTGAGGAAATCTCCATCACACTCTAGGAGCAGATACTGTGGCTTGGATGAGTGCTTAGTGGATGGATGGATGGATGGATGGATGGAGAGGCAATCTGTGGTCTTCCTGATGAAGCCCTTTGGTAAATGACATTTAAAATCCTCACCAGTGTTAAACCTGTACTGAGTCTGTATATTCAGCAGCAGAGGTGGAAAGTTCCGGTTTAGAAAGTACAAATCCAGGCCAAGATTGTTCCAACCAACCAGTTGAGAATAAATCAAGGCTGTTCAAATCCTGCCGTGGATTACAAATCCAGGCCTTGTTTTCAGTTCTCCCAGGTAGTTAGTTTATTAATTACTGATTCTGATTGGCTGGAGGCTCCACACCTGGCTCACAGGTGGACGAAGCCTGGGAAATCAGCAGGACTTGTACCCTGTGGACCGCGATTTGCAGTAGCCCTGGTATAAACAGTCACAGTCACAGAGGACTCAACTGGTTGGTTGAAACAAAATGTTGGTCTGGATTTGCATTTTCTAAAGCTGAATTTTCCACCTCTGTTCAGCAGAATATCTCCTTCTAGATACGTTGCCCTGAATAGAGTTACAGTGAAAATGATGCTGTTATTGTCGCACATTAAGAGGCCGCGTGTGTCAGGAGGTGTTAAGTGTTCCTTTGTGCAGATAATATAAAAGGTGATTTTCTTTTCCTCTCTGTGCGGTAAGTGTTTATGAGAAAGCTTGTGTGCCGTGGTTCATCCTCTGTGCTTGTGATGAAAGGTTTTTGTTGTACAACCAGTAAGGCTCCCTCCTCTGGTTACTCAGCTTCTGCACAGCATTTAAGTCACTTTACTTTTCATATTTTTGATTCAGTTTATATTTCATATTATATTTCAGCTTTTTATTCCAATTTCATTTCAGTTGTAACTAGTCTGGACATTTTCATTGAACCTGTAGCATTTTACACCCATTCATTCTTTATAATTTATAGTGTTTGTTTAGTTTAGGTTATGATTTAATATTATATGTACTTGCTATTAATAGTGGTTTATAAACTGGTTCTAGTTTTTACATTTGTGGTTCTTTTGTAACAACACACTGTGGGGGGTTCTCTAAATGGTGTTGATCCTTTATTTGCACTGGAGTACACTGGAATGCTTATTGTCAGATATCCCACCTTAAACTCCTTTGAGGCGTACACACACACACAGCTGAGAATGAGGCTTGGGATCTGTGGGCCCCTGGGGCATTTTTTTTGGGGGGGGGGGCTTGGTCAGGGGCTCAGCAGAGATGTGGCTATTCTGCTGAGGCCAAGGCTTGAAAAGGTGACCTTATGATGACAGGTTCCAGTGGCACAGAGTCTTTGTCTCCTGAGCCATACACCCCATATTGTTCCCTGTTTCTGTTTGGTCACACTTCTTCCTATGACACAAACATACATGCTGTCAAGGAGTCGACTAGCCAAAGTACAGCTAGGCTGAGCTTCCAGTGAATGCCCAGATATGAGAGTAATCAGTATTGCGGCAGGATCTACACAACAATGTCTAACAAAGCAAGGACCTAATAGGACTATTCAAGGACCAGAAGTGCAGCACAAGAACATTCAAGGAACGTAAAGAGGCATTAGGTTGGTAGAGGAGTACACCCCAGCCTTTGTACCCTAAGTGACCCGTGACCAGGACAGGCAATGATGGATGAGTGAGTCTGTAAGGGCAGTCCATGGCCTGCTCACAGCACCCCAAGTATCATGTCTACTGAGGAGATGACTTCAGAAAATGTTGCTATGGAAGATTACTCAAACTCAACCTGGGTGTCTTGCCATGTGACCTGTCGACCGACAGAGGCGTCAGTGGAAAATGAGACTCCAGTTTGCTTGGGCTCCAGCTTGTGGTTTTTTGGTTTCGGAAGACGCCACCGTGAAGATCGTTTTAATGCACAATAAAGCAATAAAAAAGTTTATAGTTTATATTATTGTTCAGGGCAGATCATTTAACAAAAGTAAATTTATATATTGTGTCGTGTGCAAATGTGCACATACAATAAACATGCAAACATCGAAACTTGTCGTCGCCATAGATGATGTCAAATCATCGTGATAAAACAGGCTTAAAAAAGCTTTTAAAAAATCATTCTGTCATCCTTCAGAGATTAACATGACTCAGACAATCACATTAACGTTGGTTAAAATAATTCAGGTGTGTCCATTACATTGTAGGTGAAATGACAGCATTTTTTTGGCATTAAAGTAATAATTATAATTATATGAGGTGATTAGGATTATGATGACATTTGCTGTGGCTTAGCTGCATTATTAGTGAAACATTACGCATGTAAGCATGTATCTGTTTTAACGTGGGACTTGCTCGCACTCTTCCTCCCTCCCTGTGCAGATCGTTTTTCTAGCACCTTGTGCATCAGCCATGCGCCACTTGCCGCTTTTGTTTACTGCCGTGCGGCTTTTTCCCCATGATGTCACCAGTACTGCATCTGGATCGCGAGCAGGTGGAGGCAGTCGGAGCCGTCCCTCCCCATGAGGGCGCCAGGGCACCGCCTGCTTCTGCGGCGCTGGGTTCGAGGCTGATTCTCCTACACCACCGCCTTTTCCTCCGCCTCACACCCTTTTTGTGACGTGCCGGTGTCATAAACTTGGGCCTGCTCGTCGCATTTTCATAACCACCTCCCTCTCAAGGGCAGCTTTGTACTAACCATGGAGAAACCCAAGGGAGGGTTACTAAAATCCCTGGGGTGTCACCTTCCTCTTATTTCAGAGTTGTCATAGGAGGTGCAGTCTAGCCCTTTTTGTGTCAGGGAACAGAAATGAAACGTTATGTGATATTTGCACGAGTACAACTACAGGTACGTTGGACTGCTTCTTTTCACGTATTCCCACCTTGCTCTCCTTTGAGACAAATAGACCCCCCCCCCCACACACACACACACACACACACTAACATCTGCTTTCATCAAAGAGTCCTCCATTTGCAGCAATTACAGCCGTGTAAACCTTGGGCATTCTAGATGTCGTTTTTAGGTAATCTGACGAGATTTCACCCCGTGCTTCCTTAAGTATCTCCCACAAGTTGGATTGGCTTGATGGGCACTTCTTACGTACCGTTCGGTCAAGCTGCTTCCATAACAGCTCAGTAAGTGACTGTGTTGGCCACTCCATTATACACAGAATACCAGCCGACTGCTTCTTCCCTAAATAGTCCCTGCATAGTTTGGAGCTGTGTTTCGGTCACTGTCTTGATGTAGGATGAAATTGGCTCCAAATAAGTGCCGTCCACAGCGTATGGGATGGCGTTGCAGAATGGAGTGACAGCCTTCCTTCTTCAAGATCCCTTGTACAAATCTCCCACTTTACCATCACCAAAGCAGCCCCAGACCATCACATTGCCTCCACCATGCTTGACAGATGCCATCAAGCACTCCTCCAGCGTCAATTCCTTTGATCTGTGTCTCACAAATGTTCTTCTTAGGATCTGAACACCTCAAACTTAGATTTGTCTATCCAAAGCACTTTTTCCCAATCTTCCTCTGTCCAGCGTCTGTGTTCATTTGTCCATCTCAGTCTTTTCTTTTTATTGGCCATTCTGAGATGCGGCTTTTCCTTTGTAATTCTGCCCAGGAGTCCAGCATCCCGGAGGTGCCTCCTCACAGTTTGTGGTGACACTGGTCTTTTGCAGGTACTATTTAAGGATGTTGAAGACCTATGAGGCGCCTGTTTCTCAAACTACACACTGTAATATATTTATCCTCTCACTCAGTTGTGCACCGGGACCTCCCTCTGCTCCTTCATTGTGGTTAGAGCCAGTTTGCACTGCTCTGTGAAGGGAGTACCACACAGCATTGTACCAGATCTTCAATTCTGATTGACCTTCTGATCTGAGGCACAGAGCCACTCCCCCCCCACCCGTGGAGAAGGGGGAGGGGGTCCTTTACCCATACAGTGCTTGATACTACAACATTTGTGTACGTTTTTCCCCTAAATGCTGAGGTTACTTGGATCACACAGAGCTGAATTACATAATGGTGAAGCACACAGCTCTGCCCCCCTCCCCCCCTCCCACCCCAGCACGGGTGTCGTGGCTGAACAGGCCCTGCTGAATCAGACATGCCTTAAGCTGGAGGGCATGCAGAGGTTTGAGCAGCTGCCTGGTCCAATCTGTCCTCTCACCTCAGTCTGATGACCTGCTCACACATTAATGACGCACTGTACCTCTGTTGTGGTTCAAGTCCACCTTTGAAGTCACCATCCACCCCCCGCCACCCCTACCGCCCCCCCGCGTCTGGCTGGTGCTCGGCCCTTGAAACAATCGCTTTGAACAAGCAACACTCTCCAGCGAGGCCCGCATACTTGGCAGGTTCTCCTCCATCGGCTGTTAATCTCGTTAAGGATGATCTGAGCGCTTAATGGAATACTTTCCAAAAGGAGCTACAGGGACTCTCCAGTCCTTTTGGCATTCTAGCATACAGACAGGTCTGGCACACAAATTCTAAGGAGATCATCACCTCCCTGCAAGGAGATGCAGAACTTGGCTTTCACCTCCATCTGGGCTCCAGACCGGAGGATTGCATCAGATGGCCAGTCATGCCATTAAGCATCCGGGATCCTGGGACTGGACTGCTTCAGAATTCTTTGATGTTCCTGTGCTTCTGAGGGAGAGAAAGAGTACTGCAGGGCATATTCGCCAACACATCCAGCTAGAAAGATATGAGGCAGAGGGACATACAGAAGGTCTTGGCAAGGCTCAGATGTCTACACTTACCTAAGAACATACAATCCCTCCCCACTTAGGTTTGTAGGCAAGACCTGGCAGAGTATCACTGTTTTACTGTTTCCCTCTTGCTGCAGACACCAGGCAAGTGCCACGATGGTTTCATATCATGAGGAGTTCCGCAGGCCATCTGCCGCCCCCTGGGCTTGATGTAGAGGGGAATGGGGGGGGCAAACAAAGCCATGACGAGAGCCAGCCTTGGATCAGTGGCATCTAGCGACGGGTCATCAAACGGCTATGAGGTTGGGGTGTGGATTGCAGGCCATCTGGAAGGCAGGTGTGAGGAAGGACCAGCAGACAACCCGCGGCAGCAGGAGAGTCACGTGGCGGCTGAAGAGCCGGAAAACCACTGTGGTCGGGATGATCGCACCTTCCCAGCCACCATGTGACTCAGTCTCATGGAAACCGAGGTAGTAACCGCTGGGATGTGGGTTCAAACTGTTGGTGACTGGCAGCGCCCAGTAAACCCAGCAGCTTTGGCTTTCATAACCACATTTGGGAAAATGCGACTTTCAATATCCAGTCCTACCTGACTGAGAACTACGGACGACAGAGGACGCTAAACAGGATCAGAATCAGTTTGTGGTGTCTGCGTTTTTCCAATGCTAACTGGTCATAATCAATGTGCCCTGCATTGATGGTTTGTTTTATATGAACATTGTGCCCTCTGGTGTTGATAATATGAATTTACCAATTGGCAAAGAGAGTCAGATTCCATTAGATAAATCGCTGCATAGATTTACTAGATAAATTACTTTTCCCAGAATTAGTGAAATGATTATTTAATTTCTACAAAAAGAGTAAGAGCAGTGAGACATGTAGACAAATCTGCTAATATCTTTAACGCCTTCACAAATTAGTTTCTTTAGCGCTGATGCTGAAGATGTTTTTCTGTTTTGATTCAGATACCCAGATAACTTTCAGAGTTAATCTGATGCGAGCATCCAGAGGGCTTTAGCAGGGGGGAGCCGCTAAGCTGTTCCCGATGAGACTCCCCCTTGTGAACAGGAGGGGGTGTGTCTGGTGGCTGAGAGTGCAAGGACTGATCCGGGGTAGGGGTGTGACCGGAAGTGACTCAACAGCAGTGGGTCAATGGGCCAAGTGACAGGAAGTTTCCACAATTGGAGGAAGGATAGGAATGTGGAGAATGGCTACGAGCTGATTTAGATTAAACTGGATGGGCTGTCTTTCCATATGCCAGTCAATCAGAACAGAAAACGCACATAATCTCTTCTTCAGCATCAGTTATCTGAAAACTCTGGTATTATTTCCTAGTGGGAAAATATTCCAAAATTGCTATTTACAGGCTAACAATGGTTTTTATTAGTACACATCTACGGAGTGGGTTTTTATAATGGTGAAACGGGGGATCATAGTAATATATTGCAATTTAGCAGTAAAAATATGACCAAAGCAGAAAAGTGTCTTTTAAATTCAAAACAGGTGGATGAATCTTTCCCTAATTAACGCGGTAGTTTAGAAATCAGTTCCTAGTCCAAAGTGTCCTCATTGACATGGATTATCTGGTTACCATAAGTTATAAGGTTGAAATCATTGTTATTATTTATTTGGTTATATGCGCACTTTCAAAATATAATCATCAATTACGTGAAATTAGTTCACTGATCGCTGCTCATTTCCTGTTCTTAACTGTTTCCGTCCAGTGGGTTAATGTCAAGTTTTTAAGGCACACTGTGCTATCTTTGTTTAATACAGTTATCATCTTGTACAACAAGCTTTACATACACGCATCTTATTCCAATTTATTTAAAACTGTACGATAAGCAGATAAGGACACGTATCAGCCAACTGTGTTTGTACAATGAGTAGCAGTGCAAATAGTTTATAGGCTAGCGACCCGCACTGACTAAATGTAGAACTGAGTATCCTACTTGCGTACAGCGGCACTCTTGAGCTCCGATTACATTTTTTGACGATGACGCCCCCTTCCGGTATGTTTATGTAAATGGGTGTCTTGCAGACAGCGAGTCCGCCTGTTTTGCAGACTGTGCACGGGACGATAGTGCAGCGGCAGAGATACGGCTGCTTCTCGGGCGGACTCTGAACGCCCTTCCTCGCAGTTTTATGACGCCAGCCACGTGTCTCTGTCTACCGCATGTTACGTTACTCAAAGCAATGATGCATTTATATAAACTGCTTTCGCTTGGTGTTTTACTGTTCGTGTATTTACTGAAGCTGTTCGGGGAGTAGTCAGTTAAGCTGGTCCCTCAAGGGTACAACAGCAAACCTCCCCCATCACTGAGCTGTCACTTCAACGTCGCTTGCTTTTTCTCACAGACTGTAAATATTCACCCCTTATTTCGTCATGGAAAACACAGCAGGCAAGTACAGGTAGTGCCAGTCAGGTGGAACCCAGGGACGCCTGACATCCGCTCTCTGGCCATGCTGGGGAAAAAAGCAAAGATTGTTTTTTTCTGTTCCTGGGAAAACAGTAATTACTAAGCCACATGACTAGTGAGATAAGATCTGAGACAGGAGCCAAATAAACGGCAAACTGCACTATATGGACAAAGGTATTGGTGCACCTGGCCATTACACCCACAGGAAATTTTATGACATCCCATCCTAAATCCATAGGGATCAATATGGAGCTGGTCCTCCCTTTGCAGCTGTAACAGCTGCCAATCTTCTGGGAAGGCTTTCCACAAGAATTTGGACTGTCTGGGAATTTTTGTCCATTTATCTAGAAGAGCGTTTGTGAGGTCAGACACTGATGTTGGACATGAAGGCCTGGCTCACAATCTCCGTCCTAGCTCATCCCAAAGGTGATTGAAGGGCTTGAGGTCATGGCTCTGTGCAGACCGGTTAAGTTCTTCCACGCCAAACTCAACAAACCATGTCTTTATAGACCTTTATGGAACTTGCTTTGTGCACTGGAGCACAGTCATGCTGGGACAGAAAAGGGCCTTCCCCAAACTGTTCCCACAAAGTTGGAAGCATAGAATTGTCCAAATTGTCTTGGTATGCGGAAGCATTAAGAGTTCCCTTCCCTGGAACTAAGGGGCTTAGACCAACTCCTGACAAGCACCCTCACACCATTATCCCTCCTCCACCAAACTTTACAGTTGGCACAATGCAGTCAGGCAGGTAACGTTCTCCTGGCATCCGCCAAACCCAGACTCCATCAGACTGACAGAAAAGTGTGATTCTTCACTCCACAGGACGCGTTTCCACTGCTCCAGAGCCCAGTGTCAGCGTGCTTTACACCGCTCCATCCGACGCTTGGTGATGTGAAGCTTGCATGCTGCTGTTCAGTTATGGAAGTCCATTCCATGAAGCTCCCAGTGTGCTGGGCTTAATGCTGGAGGAAGTTTGGAACTCTGCAGTTATTGAGTCAACAGAGTGTCGGCGACTTTCATGCACTGCACAGCTCAGAACTCAGTAATTCCGCTCTGTTACTTTACGTGGTCTACCACCTCATTGCTGAGTGTGTGGTTTCTAAACGCTTCCACTTCGCAATAATAACACTTACCCCCCTGGACCCCTCCAGGCCGACATGTGGTCCAGTCCCACCCATTGGAAAAAGCCCTCTATCTGCTGCAGCCAGGTCTTACGTGGGTGTCCCCTTAGTCTGGTCCAGCTGCTCGGGTCCTCAGCAGAGGATCCTGTGAGCCGGATCACCCTCAGGGAAAAGCGCCACATGGCCGTAGTGCCGTAACTGACGTTCCCTCACAACATATGTAATGTGCCTCATACCCAAATATCATCCAAACTGACACAGTACCATGTCATGCTTCGATGCTTGGTTTTTACACCTGTGGCAATAAGTCTGAAACACCTGAATTCAGTGACTCAGAGGCGTGTCTCAATAGTCTTGTGGTAAATCTTCATTACCTGAATAAATATGCTTTACTATATGCCATCTACAAGCTGAACTCTTTAATTGGGATATGAAAATGAAATATTAGCAAAGGTTTTTGCCCAACTTGGCCCTTCTGTGGCCCTTAAGGGTAAAGATTCATAGCGATTCCAAAGTCACGATTCACGCTCGACAAATGACTCACGTTCTTGTGACCTTTTCCTGTCTAACTTAATCATTTGACTCCTTAATATTTAACCTGACTGCACAAACTGTTCTTCAATAACAAACCTGGCTGTAAATGATTTTTTTTAACCTTTGTGGGGGAGGGGGGGGGGGGGGATGAGCTTCTCCAAAGGAAAATCCTATTTCCAGAATTACTTCATTTCACAGTACGAGCGGAAAATCAGCCCTCGGATATGACAGCGCAGAAGGTCTCATTGGCAGCTGTGATGGTCGTATGCTCGAGGTTTGAGTCAGCCACTGGGCCGGCGTTATCTCTGCACAATCTGAGCTGGTTACAGCAAGTCCAAGGCATTACGCTCCTACAGCTGACAAGATGTTTGATCTGTGCAGCGTTGTAGTACATAAGGGGGTGGAAGGAGATCAGGCTGCAGCCTCAAGAGCCCCGCATAGACCCCCCAACCCCAGCAAGAGGGAAAATACAGACGCTCCTCTACTTACGAATGAGTTACGTTCTGAACGACCGTTCGTAACTTGAAATGTCCTTAAGTCACTCAACATCATTTTAAGGGTATACGCAAGTACAAAGAACTAGGATGTTGGTAGTTTGCACGCTGCGCTGCGTGGCGGGAGTAGCGGCCAGAAGTCGCACTAGGCGGGATTGGCGCGCAGAAAAGAAAATTGTTGTGGACAGGAAACGGGAGGCCAAGGAACACAATTTGGACTTGCAGTCCACTTCGTTCGTACGTCTGAAAGTTCACAAGTTGAAAGTTCGTAAGTAGAGTAGTGTCTATTTAAAAAGTGAAGTGGTTTGAGAGGATTTGAGAGCCAGTGCCTGAAAATAATATGACATTGTGAAATCAAACAAGGAAAAACAAACCGACCCTAACCAACCAGCAATGCATGGATGTGAAATACCTTGTATATCTCTTGCTCCAGCTGATTGCATTCTACCTGGGGAGGCCCAAGTACAGTGTAATCAATGAAAAATAATTTGTGACTGCAAGCTTAGTAAGAACCCATGGAGGACACTGGGATTTATGGGCAGAATTTTATTAAGACTAAATGCAAAAATACGTAAGTAAATGGAAAAAAAATATACATTCATTTAATTTTGATTATTTGCAACAGTTGCTGCCGCATACAGAATGATTTGAGTACTTTTCGTTGAAATGTTCATAATATTCACACTAATATTTGTTTGGCGACAAAAGTCCAGCAGTTTTCTAGTATCAAACCAACGAAAAATATTAACAAAAATAAAGTTTGTACTTTTGCCCCACGCTTCATTTTAGCAACGCCTTACTAATGATGCTGTTTGGAACACTGTTTAATGTTTACACCAAATAATTTCAAGTCTTAATGTTTTAAACCTGAATGAACACAAAATCACTGTCACATAGGTCTTGCAGGTAAGAGCAGCTTTGGAATCAGCTCTAAGAATAGTGTCATGCTTATTGCCAAAATGAGTCAGCTAAACTCCTCCAACTACTGTGCCATTTCACATTTAATTTCCCTAAGCCCTTGTCCAGCATCTACTAACAAGATAACTGCATATCCAATTGCCCTTTCAGAAACTCTCCCAAGACCAAAACCATACATCGCGCTCGAACAAAAAAATGACTAGTGCATTGACGACCGAACATAAACATGCACGTCAACATACTTCAGTGACTTCCGGAGGTAGCTTTTAACACACAAACAAGCAAAGGCCCAAATGCTCCCCAAGAACTCCCTTTAGGATCTGTGTGAAACCAAACATGTCCCTGGCCCACCTGTGCATAAAAAAAATACATTTTGTATGTATACATAAAAAAACCAAAAAGCAGAAAACAGGATGAGCAATGTTACCGCAATCTGAGCAATGTCAAAAACAAACAAAAACCTGATGTCTGTCATTCACCTGCCGTTCTTACACACGTCACATTAAGGAAACATTGATATGCAAACATTTGTACAAGCAAGGATAATTCTATACAATTGACTTAAAAATACTACAGCAGTTGTAACATGAAAAGCTTTGATATACGACTATATACAAATTGAATGGATACAATTGTCTTTACAGAGTTCTATACAGGTATATAAAAAAAATATATATAAACCGAAGATCCCTCCATGGGATGGTGATGGTTATGTTACTGGTTTATCTGTAAACCTCTCCCTGACTGGGCGGGCAGGCGATCGAACATCAGTGATGCAGGGGGGCAGTTAAGAGCTGGAAGAGGTTTTAAGGGGCACCTGTAAGAAGTGGGTGCGCAGCCATCAGACTGCGGCGGGGGCTAAGCAGTGCTCCGGGGTGCAGCTGGCCAATCCAGAGACCCCTCCAAAAACTCACTCCCATTCCATCCACAAGCGCCCGCATATTCCTGCACCTCTGGAAGGAGAGATTCCCACCACATGTCAGTCCAGTAAGCCATTGTGGATCACTGGTAATCTGGTGTTTTATGAACAAGGTTCGTCTTGCTCAGGCTTGTGTTTGGGGTGATGGGAGGACGCCACCCCAATGGTGACACACACCTCTGATACAACCGACATCTCCGGAAGAACCGTAAGGATGCACACGGACACGCCCAGGATCATACAACAAACCCCAATAAATAAATACAAAACAGATCAAAAAGGTCAACAAGTACTGCATGGGATTCGAGCGAACAGAAAGGGGGGGGAAAAAAAAAAAAAAAAAAAAAAAACTTTCCATGAGGAGATTAACCGGTCTGAAGCGTGCAGGCAGCGTCAGATGATCTTGTAAGATAGGAAGTCCACCATGCGGGCAGGGATGGGCAGAGTCTGCACCTGCGGGGTCGCCATCACCCGTCGCAGGGCCATCCGGCACAGGTGCTGCAGGCTGGCGATTCGCCGGGGTGACGCCCAGAAGTGCAGGCTGCCGTCGCGGGTGCTGCGGGGGAAATGGGTGACTGTTCAGCAGAGCGTTTCGCCATTTTGCGATTTTATATGCGGCCTATTTCATGTATAACAGATTATATATTTGTATTTCAATTTATTTATTTCATAAATAGATGCGACCTTTTTGTACAATATATGGCGTTTTCCTACAATTCCCAGTAAACTTTTCCTTGTGTGCATTAAAGATGGCCAGTGAGAAGTCACATGCATGGTTTGGCCAACTGGTATTAGCACATGGGGTAAATGTGTCTCCGCCCCCCGTTAAATCTCGTTCTAAAGGTCATCTGTGCACTATGACGATCTGCCCAACCTGAATTACCAGTACACATGCTGCTGGTCTGCCTCACTGCCATGCCTGACAAGCAGAAACCTGCCCATTCCTCGCATCCCTGTGTCTTGGACTCCCGGCCCAGACAATCGGGTTGTGATGAAAAATGATCACATGCTGCAGCCGCGTGCAGCTCGCCCAGGACTCACCCTGCAGCCAGCACGCTGCCGTCCGTGGAGAAGGCGCAGCAGAGGCCGTTGGTGAGTGGGGAAATAGCCTGGGGAGACACCTCAGCAATGTTCCAGAACCGGACCAGCCTGCGGGGGGAGGCACATTAAGGTACGGCACGCATCTGAGAAGGCAGCGTACAGGCACATTCTCACCAGTATTACAATGACTAATGGACAACAACAGTGACGAAAATAAACGACAAACAACGGCAACATGCAAACACATCAGTCAGCAGTTCCGCAGCGAGTGAGCCGTAGGGCTTCAACCTCAAAACCGCAACACTGCTTTTCCCTCCTGTTCTCGCAAAAGGGGGAGGAGAGTTGGCAACAGGGGGGTAAAAAAAAAAAAAAAAAAAAAAAAAAAACACATTCCTTCAGCCATTTTATGAAAAACACACGCTGCCTGTGGCAAGGCTCCCACCAAGGCAACCCCGCAGCCCACCAATCAGGAGACGGGGCCGGATCGAGGAGGGCGGAAAGGGGACACTGATAAACGGCCATCACGGGAGAGGCATATGACCGGCCGAAGCAGGGGCCCAGCAACAGCTGACACACGCGCATGGGCACACACACGCTCGCTCACACACCATCTTACAATGTCTAACTGACAAAAGCAAGTCAGAGAACCAGTATTTACAATTTATAACAGTACAATGTGGCCATTTTTTAGAAACATACTTTGCAGGGCAATGCTACATTTCTTTGCAGTAATAGCATGCGCGCATGCAGAAACGCAAACACTGACAGTGCATTTAACCCAGTCACCGTCTCAACACTGCCCCCCCCTCAACTGACTCCTCCTGCACTCACATACAAGAACAGCTGGGTGACGCTACACGGCCAGATATCTGGACTGTTCTACGTGGAAGATGGGACCCGAAAAGGGAGGGAGTGGAAAAACAGCGGATAGGATTTAGAAAAGCTGTAAAACATCAGGATTTTACAGCCTACATGGGACACAGAATGCATGTAGAAAGAATTAAAATGTGAGCTACCTTAAAACCTTTAAGGCATTCAAAAGGTTTTGACTAATTTACGCCCCGCCTTTCAAAACCAGGTACGGAGTCCGTGGTGGGGGGGGGAGGGGTTACATAAGGAGAGAGAGCAGGCAGACGGGCTGCGGATCAGTACCTGTCGTCAGTGACGCTGGCCACATGCAGGCCGTCGTGGCAGAACGCGACGGAGCGCACCCACTGGTCGTTTGCACCCCCCGCGAATATGGGTGAGGGGGGGGGGAACAGGTGTCTGGAGGGAGAGACACAGAGGCAAGGTTTCCGTCAAAAACAAACACACCAAAGCCTCTACAGGTGACAAATGTGAGCTCAACACACAGATAAACATCTCAGTCGTGCTGCAGTTTGAGTCGTAGGTGGCTGCGGAGGACAAACGAGGTCTGCCGGGGGACGGAAGCGGATGCCCCACAGTAACTCACCCGAATTCCAGCAGCACGCAGCCCACGTGGGGGTCCCACACTATGACACGCGTGTCGTAGGAGGCCGTGGCCAGCAGGGCCCCATCGGGAGAGAACTCGCAGGACACCACGTCATTATGGTGACCCTCCAGCTTACGAACCAGGACGTACTTATCCATGTCCCAGAGGAAGACCTGTGGGCAAGAACAGCCCAGGTTATAGGCCACGGCGGACCCTCGGGCTGGGGGGTGGGGGTCATTTTAACTAATTACAACAAAGGCACAATTAAAATATCATGGTTTAAATTACGAGTATGGTAAGCCAATGAGAATTAAACATGTAATTACGCATGAAATTAGAAAAAAATAAGTGCTCAGTGTCATTTAATATTACAAGTACTCTTTAACCAACTAAAACATAAATGCAACTAAATATATACTAAAGCAGTAGATCAGTGTTAAAAAAAAACATGTAAACTACAGTGAACATAAAGCAGCCCGCTAACAGGCTCTCAGGCTTTATGCTAAGATCAGAAGTCAACTTTGCCCCCCAGATAATATGTTTAGAAGGCTAGTCAAGTTAATTCTACAAAAACACCCCACTAAACAAAGTGCAGTGCACTGAATCTTACAAGAACAAGTCTAGAGATACACACCAGTACATACTACAGAAAAAATAAAGGAATATATAAATTAAAAAAAGATGTAGATACAAACAAGTAGTAACTTAAGGTAACATATTGTTACTCCACTGGTTTCCCCTTTGAGTTTTAGTTCACTTTACAATAGGCTTGGCCGGCCGAGGAGGTCTACAAAGAGAAACAGATATTGCAAGAGAAAAGAACATTTGATGGCCAAAAGACACGCTTCTGGCAACACACACAACTGCAACACACACACGCGTGACATCGCAGCCCACACGGGCTCCCGCCACACCGTTTGCTCCAGCGCGCCGCGCATGTGCAGGCCCGCATCTTTAATGCCGCGCCCATCGGGTCTCACGCCACAGAGTTAGCCTCTCTGAACTGCGGTCGTGGAATAATTGTGACATTTTTGACCTCTTGTTCAAGGAGAGGTTAATGGGGGGGGGGGGGGGGGGGGGGGCGGCCCCCTCGTCTGGGGCGCTACGGTCGGGGAAGACGGGGCGCGTGTGGGGGGGGTGGAGGAGGGCGAGTCCAGGGCGGAGCCAGGCTTCACGCTCAGGCCTAGAAGGAAA
>JAOYFF010000100.1:1398177-1416810 GCA_025773925.1 Cryptomyrus ogoouensis | reverse complement strand
GAGGGCCCCAGCGACAGCGGTGTGAGGAGATGCTGCCGGATGATGGGAGGAGGCGAGGGCCACAGCGACGGCGGTGGGAGGATTAGGAAGCGGGTGGTGGGGGGAAGGGGTGTGGGTTTCAGGGAGGAGGTATACTGCCAACTGGATTCCTGTTCTAGCCTGCAGAGGGAGCAACTGAGAGCATTTGGTAGACAGACATGGAGCAGCACCTACGTACGGGAGGCCTTGCGGTGGGTGCAAGGCTGCCCCCTGGGGAGCGGGCAGTGCGCGTCCCCTGGCACGGTCCGCACCGGCTGCGCTAAGCCAGCGCGGCGCTCGCTACCAACCACACACAGTGCTGCCACCACCTGGGACAGGGAGAGCAAGACACTTATAGACACACACAGCCTAACAGAGTGAGCTCTGCCTGTATATGGGGGGGGCCATGGAGCCCACCTCATGATGGGGGGGGGGGCAAAGCTTACAGAGATGTTTTGCTGAGCCCCCAGGAACCATAAAAGGCTCACATGACTATATCAGCACCCCAGCCCAAATCGTTCGAGCATTTTTACACTTAAGGTGTAAAAAATCCTAAACGGAAGGATTTTTCAGTTTTAGTGTATTTTTTCTTTTTTTCGGTTAAACATGGTTCTGGATCATTTATTGCCGTTTATCTCTAGGAATGATTACATGAATAAAGGAGTAAGACATCATTGGCCTTGGAAACACGTGCGGCAGAGTCTCTGGGCTACATGCGAGTGTGATTAAACAGCTTCTCGAAAAGCAAAAAATTAACGTTTTTTTTTTTTTTTTTTTTTTTTTTTAAAAAGCAAAACTTCAAGCAAGGCAAAATTGCGCAATTCAGGACACCGTGCACAACGTTACTTTGGGGCGGGGGAAGAGAAAACACGACAGGTTTCAATCGGGCTCTCATTGGCAAGACAGATCTAGCACTGTAAAATGGAGTTACTCTGGGGATGGGGGGGGTGCGTGAGCAGACAGAGGAGGAAGAGAAGAGGAACCGTGGTACGTACCGATTTACCGGCCCCCACTGAGCACAGCACAGCGGAATCGGGGGAGAAGGCACTGCAATACACCCAACTCTGGTGGCCTCTCAGTACTTTCACCATATTCCCTGAAAGACAAAACCTGGCTTATTAAAACAGCTACTTTTAAATAATAAAAACTGCAGGAGATTCAAACACTGAGAACAAAGAAAAATTCTCCCTGCAACCACCTTTATGGAATTAAGGCTTTTCTATGCAAGGCTTGCGTTTCAGGGGCCATCGATATTAACCTGGGCAGGGATGTCAAACTCCAGTCCAGAAAGTACAAATCCAGACCAAGATTTTGTTTCAACCAACCAGCTGAGTACTCTGTGACTGTGACTCCTTATGCTCAACTCGTTGGTTGAAACAAAATCTTGGTCTGGATTTGTACTTTTCTGGACCTGACCTTTCCACCTCTGCCTGTAATGGATTATTGTTGTGAGTAACTTCTCCAACACTGCGTACACTGTACCCCCACTGAAACATCCAGTCACTGAATTAAGTGCAGGACTGCCTGGGATGTGGCATTTCCCATAATACTATACTGCAAACTGGGGGAGGGGTCCTATGTTGTGACACTTCAACAATTTCTCCTTGAGATGTAGCTTAAGCTGCTCAGCATCTGCGATATTCCTGCGCAGTTGGCCCAGCTCCTACCGTCGTCTTTCAGGTCCCACACGCGGAGCGTTTTGTCCCTGGAGGCAGACACCAGCATCAGGCTGCCGTCGGGCGCGAAGGTCAGGTCTCGCACAATGTCAGTGTGATCCATCAAGTTCAGCAGCAGTTTGCCTGCCCAGGAAAAAATAAAAGTGGGGGGGGGGGGGAGAGGGCAATTACAACAGAAAATATGGCTGAACTTCCAGAACAATAATCCTGAGGTTATGGTGAGGCACAGACCTCCCCGAAGTGGGCCCCTCCCACACTAACACGGTCTGAGGCTGAACGTAAAAATGTACCTGACCTAGGGGGATGCAGGAATACAACAACAGCAATTTGTCAGGCTAATCCCCGATAATTCTCTTTTTTTTTTTTTGTTACCGCTGTGCCAATGGCAGCAAGATTATATCTACTCGCTTTTCATCAGGAGAACCATCTTGGCGATCCTGCCACTAATACTACCCTGAAATCTCAAAGGAATTGAGGATCAAGCGGACTTTCCAAACAACAAATCACACAGAGAATGAAACACACTGCCGTGATTAATGTGATTTCCCTGACGCCAATAAATCTCCATACAAAAAAAAATATCTGAATCGGTTACAAGGCCTTACGGGAAAATTTCCAGAGCTAAGGATCACAGCTCAGACCGGGATCTGGATGCCAGATAGAGGTGATAAGCGCCAGACTGCAAACATGTTGGCAGAGATCGCGTAACACGTCAACTGCAACCCATATGCTGGAGTCTCAACAGCCAATAGGACAGCTGTGCATGGACCGGCCCCTTAAGGGAGAACTCAGGGCAAATAATACCTAGGCCTCTGACCAATCAGAGACGGATTCCAGTGCCGGCCCACTTGCACAAAACTAGGGCTGTTCTGTTTGCCTTGAAAATGACGGCACAAGTTGCAAAATAACCAATCCTCAGACTGGAATTTACCCAGAGGGGGTATAAAACGGCACCAAACAGGAGAGTGTGGGCGGGACATGGGTTTCTGGTTCGGAGCTACAGCGAGGGATCTTCACTGGAAGCGGCTGCGGTCTCCGCCTATACACCCGCTGGATGGTGACCAAGGGAGTCAAGGGGCACGGCGAGATACACCCAGGGGGGAACGGGACACGGGCCAGGAGAGAGATGTCAAGAAGCCGTCTCAACCCAAGCTCCTGCCCGAAGGAGTCTTCAGTTTGGAAAAACGTTCGTTTCCTCTCTTTTGCAAGGAACCCAGCCACATCCGAGGCCAATTAACCGGGGGAATCCATTCCTCATTGTGACTAGTGCTGCAAACAACCCATAGTGTAGAAGACTGGCCACGAACGGGGGTTTGGCTGGCTTTTGGACCTAAAGCCCCACGGTCAGCTGAAGCCCGTCTGCGGAGGGACACGAGGCTCACCGGTGTAGACGTCCCAGATCTTGATGCGCCCGTTGTTGAGGCCCGTAGCAAGCAGCAGTTGGTCCTGGCCAAACTTGAAGCGGTGCCACTCGATGTTGACGCAGCGGCTCTGCTTCTCGGGCACGGAGGATCCGAAGGCCAGGCCCCAGACGATGTCGCCGCAGTCGATGGTCTGCTCGCAGGGCATGCTGCGACCCAGCTGCCCGTCGCTGTGCTGCCGCGACAGGCGCCGGGGCCCCGCGCCCACCTTGGACAGGTCTGCACTGCCGACGGTGCTGTGGAGACAGTCGGGGAGGGGTGGCGTAATGCTTCCCGTTACTTCTGCAGTTTTTTTATTTTGAATTTCTTACTGTCTTTAATATGAAACCTTTTGGCACTGCACAGGAAGCCTCTCTCTTCCTCCAAAGCTAATGCCATATACTGAAAATCAATCCATCCAAATGCCAGGTTCCCCACCGTGCTGATTACCCACAATTCATCAGGCAGGTGGTTAATACCTGTAAAATGCGGGGTACAGAGCTGCGGGATCCAGTTTCGATGGGATGCCCCCTTCCCTGGACAGAACTTCCCCACTCCCCAACTCAAGTCTGCAGTCTCACAAGGGGCGCTTGTTCCCCCTCATGGGGGCTCAAAACCAAGGGCCAGGAAGATCACAAGAGCTTACTGTGGATGGGGTCAGCCGTGGCCCACAGACTAGCAGATAATACTGGCCACGTGTCCCTGGCAGCCTCCCCATGGCACAGTGGCTTCTTTATGGTTTCATGGTCTCCAGGAGGAACAAAAAAAGCTACACTGGCAGTAAACAACTTGGGAGCAGTGACACAGAAATGTCAGAGTTACATCAGCCATAACTGAAAGGCACAGTCGAAGGGGCAGGGAAAAGCCCCCCAGAGGCCCTGCCTTGTAATCATTAACCCGGGGAGGGAATTGGGAAATGCTATCCTGATATTTTGCATGTGAATCTAGTTTAAACCTCATCCCATGACACAGCTGTAGTTCACACTCGTTTTCTTGTTTAACAGTCAAGCTGAGTCATAACAGCAATTGAAAACGTGCGTCTTTCTGACTGCATGTCATGCAATGGAAGCGTTTCCAAATGCACGTTTTTTTTTTTTTTTTAAACAATACCTTTTTACAAATCCTTTCAAGATAAGCCAGAAGAACCTGTAACTGACTCTCATGCGCTGTCCAACCTGTATTGCAATGTGGAGAAAGCAAGTGGCAAATCTCCACCAAATTCATAAAAAAAAAAACACACAACACAGATTATTTTCTGGTTTGCACAACCAGGTCAATCTTTTAGACTACAGTCAAACTACAGCCAAAGCATCATACCAAACAAAAACATAAAAATCTGGCAAACAGACCGCAGGGATCTGAAGATGAAGGGTGCATTCTCTTTGGACAGAATGCTACTTTACATTCTCTAGATACCAACTTCTGCTAGGGGTCTACAAAAAAAAACCCATTACACAACTCAACAGGGTGTGCTTCTTAACAGATATCTAAATGGATTAAAAAAAAACACAACGCAAATAACTACTTACAGAGACACACTAGAACACAAAGTGGCCAAACCAGCCCTTGATACAACATACTAAGCATACGGTACATTCAGAACATCGTGCACTACAATCCGTCCCTATCTGGGTTAACGTTCTTGAACACACAGCTCCGAGACACAATGAACTAAAGCAAATATTCCCATGGATGACTGCAACAGTACAAAAATCAAGTGACTTCTGATGGACAAAACCTGATTCTCAGACAAGGCTGATCAACCACTGAAAAGTGGTACCCAATCCCAGTGTGCCAGACTGCTTGGGAGCATGACCTGGCTTCCCAAAGTGAATGCAGCCCTGCAACCGTGGGAGACGCAACAGCGCATTGCCAAGAGGGGACCAAAAGCCTGTTGGAAAACAGCACCGCCAACAAGAGAATAGCCAGGGGCTCCCAGTCAACTTGGCGGCACACAGCATTGACATTCCTGCCACCTCACTGACATCTGAGCCAAAACAATTACTTATTCTCTACTTTCATCCGGTTAAATGCAACCATTAAGATCAAGATTAGGACTTTAATCGATCCCATTAGGAAAATCTGGTGCATATAACAGCAAGAATATAGTGCACAGATAAATTTGCATATAGTGTAAAATAGACAAAGTGCAAAGACAAACGTAGTGCAGACAAGCAAGTGTGGCTAATAGAATGTCCTGAAAACTGAATCTTGTAGCATTACAGAAAAATATTTACACATTTACGAACTGCACTAAGGAAAACCTGCTAAAATGACCAAACCCTCATAGAGAGAGAAATAAAATAAACACACACATTAGATAAACTGTGATTGGCTGAGTGTTCTGGGGTGGTGCCTTCACCTCCCATTCCATCGTTAAACACGTGTGCCTCCGGCGCCGTGCGACATACTCACAAGTCGTTCAGGCATTTCGACCAGGGTAGGAGCCTCACAATACGGTGCCCCTGGGACCAAGCCAAGTAGGAGCCATCGGGAGCAAAGGCTACAGCCCACGTCTCCCTTCCAGACTTCTGGTCGAAAGGAGCCGCGGACACTAGGAGTTCCCCGATTAACTTAGCCTTGCCTGAGGACAGATACAAGCCGTTAGGCACATTGTCACACTGTCACCCCAACACAAGTCCTCCCCCATCAATAAACATGTTGTTTTCATACTACATTCAGAAATAAACCATAAACAGTCACACCCTCTTCAATATACACCCATAATAAAACTTTATTACTGTACAGGATATTTGTGCCTTGTATCTATTTCTCTTTTTATGCCTTAATTGTTAGTTTTTAATTGTCGTCTCTAAGAATGGCAGACTTTGCCAACAAAAATTTCAATCCGCCTTAGTCGTGCAGCAATAAAGATTCTGATGCAACACTCCGATAAACTGATTCATTTCAATAAGTCATGAGCCGTCAGCACACAGCACGTGACGATTCCTATATAAATCATCTTGGTTTTATACGCATCGCCTCTGTGACAGAAAAGTATAAATGGAGCTACAATACTACACAGCACTAGTAGGTAATAAAATTCAAAGCGGCGACTCGCACTTACACTCCGCTCCCTCGTGAACCATGAGGACCCCGCACGCGCCAGCCCAGTTGGAATAAAACGTGCCATCGTCTCGCGCTAAATCACGTCCCCATCTCTAGTCGATCGAAAGTCGCGAGCTTCGTTCTTCCCTACGTTTGCTCGCGCCGTGCATGTGAGTCACGCTGCAGCAAAGCTATCGCGGAGGCTGCGACGATGAGCAGCGAGACGGTGGGGGAGGGGAATGGGATGTGGTCTATGCATGCATGAGAAAATGCTCGTCGCGACTGTGCGTGAAAAAACACTCAAGTAGGAAAAAAACTCGCGCACACAAACGGGAATATAATACTATTTCGGTTTTAATTAAATCTTTGGATACAGTTTACAGGGTTGTACGTGCAGCTTCCACATCATTGTCAGTCATACAGCGCATGCTAAAAAATGGATAAGCCTTTTCCGAGCACTGTCAGTCAAATTAAACATTATCAGAATGTTTGACGTTTTAACTTACCTATTTCGTTTTCATTTACAAACTCTGGGAAGCTTGCCATCTAAATAGAAACGGGATTCTTAAGAAAAATAAAAATTCTTCAGGCAAAAAAAAAAAAAAAAAAAAGATTTTCCTCTAAGGCGTCTGGATCGCCGATGCACTACGTAATCCTAGCTAGCTAGGTATCGTTAGTTTGGGAAATAATCGGCAGGAAAAGAAAAACAAACTGATGCTTCAAAAATTTTGGTAAGAAAAATGTCCCTAGCCGTTATACTAACAACACTTTTCTCCAATCAGAAATATACGACAAGTATGAGAAAGAATATTCTAGATTTTAAGGCTGCTTCCAACCTTCCACACACGGTCTCCCTTTGCAACCTAGGAATACGACACTCCGCCGACTACGTTTGAATACACAGAGATGTAATGGCCGATGGCTGGACAGCTAAGAATTTTGCACCGCCTGTGGGCGGAGTTATCATTCACGTCACCCGAGTTGTCAAGACGACGCCGAAGACCCGCGATTTCATTGGCATATGAGTTTAGAAAGAAGGCGGATCCGAACCAAAGATAGCAAAAAAGTGCAATTATTGCCTTTACGGAGGGTTTAGGGAGGGTACGGCGGCCGTCGGATAGTGTGCGTTGGCACTGCTTACAATAAATGTGCAATTAACGCGTGTAGACAAGTTGGAATCATGAAATAATATGTTCTACAATATTTGCGGAATATTCTGTAATGTTAACTTACTGGTGACTAAACAGTTTCGTACAATACCATTCTTGGGTTGTGCTGCACATGAGTAAATATTTTGGTATGTCATTGTTCTAGCTCTCTTATAGGAGCTTAAACGTATTCTTAAACTGGAATTTCGACGATGTGAAGTGATGAAAACTCTACTGAACTATTATCAACCATATTGCCACGGTGAAGTGTATAAAACAATATGCCGCATGTCACGTCATGTGATAACAAACTTCAGATTTTTTTTAATAGAGAGCTGTTTAATGCAGCCTGTGTTTTTGTAATTGCGCGGTTGGGAAGCAACCCTATCCTACTGCCGCCTCCCAGTCGTCGTGCTGAACACTCTGGTGAAATAATCTTGCCAAAAACACGTAATACTTTCCTCATTTAATACGTGACAAAATACCAGTTCCTTCTCATTAAAGAAGCATTAGTTAACTCTCAGCTCCATATAGCCTAGCTGTATTTCTCAAAATCTGATACAAGTTTAGTTACTTCAAAATAAAATTTTATGAATTTTATGAATCAACATAATTGGAATATTTGCTCGTAAATGTCAAATACACAGACCCCATTATATACCGATGTATAAACATCATGCTTTATTTATACAAATTACTCTACATTAATTGCAATGAGGAATTTGTGAACGCGAAAATTGCAAACAAATCTCAGAATAAATTAACTGTTGTAGCCTAAATGTATTAGCCGTTGTTACTGTTCTGCGTTTTCAGTTAGGCTAATATTGTTGAGTTGTTGAAAGTTTTCAGTTAATTCGTTGACTGCAGTATTACTACCTTTTTACACAAGTTGATTTTTAATGATAATGGTTTTAATTATAATGGTTTTAATGGTTACTTTGTTTCCTTAAGCGTTATCTTGGAATATTAGGGACCGATGTTTTTCACAACAATCGGTAAACGGTAATCAAATATACAACATAACAACTAGTCAAAACGTTTAGGAATTTTGTCTTTGGTTTTAGAGAAAGGACTGGAATTTATACTTAAGACAAGGAAAGCACATCTCCCAAAAGCAAAAGGATTGTCTGAAAAACACCACACCGAGAAATGTTAAATCGTGCAAATCATATCATATACCTATAGGCACTCATGAAAGATTTCAGCGTAAGCAAGCAAAGCGACAGATAACAAAATAAATGAAATAAAAAACACCCAGAGGTAAAGAACATAGAAAATATGAATACACAGCTAGCTCACCACAAATGCCAGCAATGAATGTTTTGCTGACAAACATTGTCTCAGAAGTAAAGTAATTTTATTAATTGCGGCACTTCTAGTAATGCGTATCACCCGACTACATATTAACAAGATAGAAACAAGAGATGCAAAGAAATCACTGGCAAAGCAAGAAACTGAAATTTCTTAAAGCACGCGTCCAAATTCACCTCTTCCCCAGTTACTACATCACGCTGTAACAAGAGAGTTTTGTTTTCCACTTTCCTTTCTCGAGCAGAAAAGGCGCTACCACTAGAAGATCCCGAGAAAAATAATTACGGTACTTCGTCATTATTCCATTAATCACATTTAACAGGGAAACAGAAATATATCATATAAAATATACTAAGGGTTAAAATATAGACATATATAGACAGTTTATTAAATATAGGCCTATATATATATATATATATATAGAGGAACTTTTTAAATAGGCCTACATAAACTCACTGACCTTTGTGATAAATTCCAAAGAGGAAACAGACTCAAATAGCTACTCAGATGGTCACTAACATGAGTGAAACGAGAACAGGTTCAATTACTCAATTCTAAAAATCAAATTAAAAGCAAAACAAGCAGCAGTAACTACAATTATAATAATATTTTCAGCTCTGAATGATGAGGATATTTGCTACAGTTTTGGACAGGAAATAAAGTGATCTTTAATCTAAAAAATAATAATTTTTTGGTATATAGATGTTTTTTTTTTTTTAAATCTATAAGAATTTTAAGGCATCATTGGAAATTAGGACAAATAAATAAATTTACAACCGACATTATTTTTAAAAGGTCACAAGAAGCAGTCTGAAAATTTATTATTTTTAGCGTGGCGGATAACGTGCGCAGCTGTGTTTCTCCTGTCTTCAGCTAGGACTCTGGACACTTGTCTGTTAAGAGGAAGAAAATGAAAATGTGGCACTCGGCGATACAGTAATCCGTTCGGGGCCGACGTTGCTCTGGCTCGTTTATGGCATCCAGTCAGCTTCAGCCACCCCGACGTGGCGGACAGCCTTCTGATAGAAGCAAATTCCGAGTAACAAAACAGTCCCAACGTGTTGAAAGATAATCCATCATTAATCACAACTGCTACACTAATTAAGTTAAAAGTCAATACACTCATCGAGCCCCCCAGAGTTGCCGTTTAAACTCTGCTCTTCTGACCGGTGTCCTACACATCGCTTTTAAATAACCGTTTATTTGATATTTCCTCTTTGTCATGGATACAGACACTGCCGATGTCGATTATTCTGCTCTGATCGTGAAACTTGCCTGTCAGTTAATTCCAGTGAAAGTTTCTTTCCATTAGCATTATGCCGCTGGGTGTAAACTGTGGTCCATCTGGTCCTTTATTACGTTTGCTACACTACTCTCGAATTGAATTCTAGTGCCACCTTATGGTCTGACTGTGTAAAAGCAAACAATATGTCATATCCAGCGTTGAGCTAGTAAATAAGATCTTTAAGTCGCAAAGCGATGAGCTGGTATGGCTAGTAGATAGTGTATTAATCATTCATGGAAAAAAATACAAATAAAAATGGGGTACAACACATTTTTTATTTCAATAGCTAATAAACATCTTTGAAGTGTAAGAAATCTCAAATCTGGAAATAATCTTGAAATTATGACATTTACAGAGCCTTCACACATTATTAGGGGAGGCTGGAGCACGCAAATTTCAGCCACCCGCCGATTTGTGCTCCATTTCCCCCTGCAAATAAAAACGCAATTCTTAATTATAAACGGGATTTCATTTTAATGATTTAAACTCCAGTTAATAGCTTGTTTCCGGAAGTAACCTGTCAGTCATCGAGTAAATACATATTACGCTTCGTTAAATACAAAGTCATGACTCGTCATTTTTTGCCTTAACATTTTGTCACCCACACATATAGCATACATTCTTACGAAAGGGTTATGAGCCCACGTGTAAATTGGTGCACCGTTAAATCGTAACTCCTTTCCGTATATTCGTTACTTCTGGGGAGGGATCATGTCTAAGACTACTTGGTGTATATACAAGAAGATCCAGGTATGAAAATGGCTAAAAATGTCGGAATCGATTATTGTACCACACCGGTTGGGCTGGTACATCGGTTCCTCATTTTGCCTATGACAAATATGCCAGATACGGCAGCTATAAAATCGGCCAGTCGCTAATAACTCGGATTTACAGCGCTTTGTGAATCTGTCAACGCAGGACAGATTTTTTTAAGATGCGGTTTCCGTTTAGTCTGAATGAATCTGTAGAACATTTTGTATGCATGTGTCCAGAAAATTACATTTCAAAATAGATTCTTTTTAAACAAACTTCTGGGTAAAAATGAATGAGCAAATCTCGCCCAGCCAAAGTTAATCTATTGTGCTTGCACCAGATAGAGCATAAAGGTTTGTGGACGTTCCCTGAGAGGTCTATGCACCTACTAGTATGTATACGGTTGTTACAACACATACTGTCAAAATGGCTACCCTCACTTCCACTTCAGTTCAGGAACAATACATCTTTGCAAGCGGGCATGACTCTAGACTTTGCCCCCAAAAGAAATCTTTTTGTATACAAACGTCTGTCGGAAGCTTGCACGCAAAAATGTTAATCTGACATTTTTCCCTCAAGAACGATAAGATGGAATTGGGTCCCGGCACTTAGCAATTGATGTTAAGCAACGTGCAAAGGAATGCGAATGTTTTGACAGATTTATCAGCGAATGAATGGCTTTTGTTCGCTGCAGTTACGGCTGACTGGCGCACTGATACAGATAAGTGGGGGTTTAATATCAGTCTGTACTAAACATTTCTAATAATTCTCTCAGACCAAATGCTTTTTGAAGTGGTGAGACAGGCCGGCAGCCTCATTCCTGGTCAGGCCGGATGCATCACTGAGAACATGGAGGCTACATCAGCGGGATCGAGAAGAGAGAAGGAAATAATTAAAATAATAATCTGTATTTCAGCCCTGATGCTTGGCGGCCAAAAATGCACCATACAAATGAACAGACTTGGTCAAAACAGACAAACATAAGCTAAGTTGCAACGTATGTTAATGCAAAGATATGCGTGTCTTTAACGACAAGAGCATCCAGTAATGAGTAAAGGGGAGCCAAAGGGGGAAGGAAGATGGGTGAATGGTTAAAATCAGTGGTGCTGCGGGGAAATGCAGAAATGTGCGAACAGGACAATGCCATCGCTGGTGTGGTGACTACGGCTGTCATACCAAGATAACAGCACCCAGCAGCAACCCTCTGATTGGCCGCCACACAGGACAGCCCGCCACAGACCCAGCCTTCCTTCTTCAAGCTGCCTGCAATGCAGCTGTACCCTGGGGTCCACACAGACCCAAGCTGCCTGCTGCTGTACAGTTGTTAGAACTTCAAATATATTTCAGATTAATGGTATGTGCGGGTGAGACTACGAAGGCCCCCTGCTCTACAGCCAGGCACCTGACTCCATCCCAACATAGCCAAGCTCTTACCCCTGGCCAGGTTGGCGGCAACAAGGTTATTTCCGAGCCATCAGCCACGGCTGACAGTTAAAGGTGACTGCTCTCCAATCAGCTCGCCGTATGGGGGTCGCCGTACGGCTCCCTAGATTCCCGTGACCTGTAGCAAGCACTGCCACCGGTGCTGGACGGTGCGACTGGGACTGCGCTCTTAAGCTGAACCTGTCTGCCCCCCCCCCCCAAGACATTACTATACAAAACTGACCTGCATCGCTGAGGAGGCCACAAGGAAGGAAACATTAGTGGCACTCCATTCAACAGCTCTGAAGGCAGAAAAAAAACACACACAGGATCTCCAATATCTATCCACAGTCTCAGTCCTCCCTGAGCTCAAATAAGGACCTGCGACAGCCACTGATCTCTTACTTCAACTAATTCACCACTGGTACTGAGACCTAGACAAAACTCTCAACTCAAATTTTCCTTATATTTGGCCAAAAAATAATTTCAAAGTGATTCAATAAGGTTCTACCATTACATCCAAAGACTCTCTTAAGATTAATGCCAGTCCTCATAGAGGCATCACTTGAAAAGCCTTTCGTTTACAACAAAACACAACCATCAATAACTGGTAAATAAAACTTCTCTACATCAAAAACTCCTAGTAATTACATCAATAAGAATGTTAATACTGGTCCTATGTATAGCATCACCCCTTTTAGATGAAAGCTTCACATAAAACTGGAAAAAAAATTTGTAAGATATGGCAGTGTAGATTTGAGGGACAGTTCGTGTAGTCCATTTTTTTCGCCCTCACAAAAAGCTTCTCGTAGGTGCTTCTGAAGGATCACCTGACAAAACGTGGAATCGTCATAGGCTGAGATACAGAGGAATTTGGCATTGGAAAAATGAGATGCAGCTGTGAATGAACGAGGGAGGACGCAAAATACGTGTGACTTTCGGGAATACCCTTGGGCAAGGGGGGGGCAGGGGGATGTGCGAGCAATCAGTTCCCGGGTCCCTCCTCCCCCACTTTCTGCCAACCCCACAGTGTTGACCGGCTCCCAGCGGCTGGGTGGTGCGAGGGGTTGGTGCCGGTCGATCTTGATCGGGCAGCTCAATGCTGCAGACATTATACCAGCGGTTCAGATGCCCCGGCTTTGAGCTTAGTGACCCACAAAGAGGCTCTCGGTGGGGCGGGACCGAGCAGAATCGCCTCGGCTGGGCTGCCGCAGCTTGCCCCAGGGCGCAGGCCTCTATCAGGGGCATCTGCGGAAAAGACCAGCTGGACACCAGCTTGCATGTGATGTGTTGAGTAGCATAATGCCTGACCCAGATTGTAACTACAGCCTCTACTCCCATCGGTTATGACCACAGAGTGGGGGGAGCATTAGCCTGAAGCAAAAATACATATACATAACCTAACAAATAGAATGAATAGCAAAATTTATATGGTTAAATCATATGGACAATGGCTGATAGATAATCGGGGGCGGGGGGGCAACATAATATCAGATCTGACAACTGCATTTCTTCAGTTCCTTCAGGCGCAAAGTTCCATAAGCACTCCAAGTCTAATGCAGTTACGAAGGGGAGGGGCTCAGGCTGAGGTGGGTGGGGTCTCAGGCGGCCTCGGCTCCTCACTGGCTGGGCGGGGTACGAGGAGATCCTTCCCGGGCCACTGGCACCGCGTACAATTGGCTGGTCTAAGTCAGGAGGGAGGAGTCAGAGCTGCCAATAGTCACAGGGTCATTCTGCGGACACCGTGGAAACCTCGAAGTGGCAGGTCTGGACAGATCTATATGTGAAGGGGGAGAGAAAGGATGTTAGTTTGGAGGGGGAAGGGGGGAAAGCCAGTCTGACAAACAGATTTATATTCCTAGCAAACGAATCAAGCAGTCTTGTAATAGTGATACAAATGTAAACACACATTCAAGTTATAAATTGCTGCAGAATGCTTTTGCTTACTTATCAAATCACCAGTGTTCATACCCTCATCATAATGAGGGTATGGAAGGAGTTAACTGATATGGAATTTGGGGTCAGGGGTGGTCCCTCACCATGACAACACTTCCTTGTGGGGCTCCTCCTCTTCCTGAGCAGCTGGTCTCCTGAGCTGACCCTCCTCATCTGCAAGTGCACAAAAAAAAAAAAAAAAACAGTGGTCATTGCCACAGCTTGCAGCAGCTCTAGGGCCTGAACACATGGGGGCGCCAGATGAACTCGGCAGCAGCAGAAAGCTCAGCATGCGTTGGTGGACGGACCGCAAGGACTGGCACGTCTCTTACCGCACGGGTTCCCCTCCACATCATCCAGCAGGTTGGCTGTAGAGGCAGCGATTCCCAGTCTGTGTGTGGTGGGGTGCAGGATCAAGGAAAAAAATAAAAATACACCAGGGACCTATTGCCACGCTCGGCGTCAAGCCCCATCTGTTAGAGGGCATGAATCTGACCTGCTGCTATGATCCCAAGCTGTGGGGCAGAGCCACACGCTCCAATTGCGGCAGGACAACAGAAGACTACTGCAATCACAGGACAGGAAGTACCGTGCGATTCCTTCCTGCGAACTAACGTTTTACGGGGTACGGAGCCTCAGCTCAGGTACCCGGGAAATGACAGAAGCGGGAGGATACGACTGGTGCTTCAGCAGCATCCTCCTCTTCCTCTTTCTCCTCCTCGTCTTCTCGGAGAAGGCTCGGGCGATCTCAAACAGCTTCTTCCTCGTCGCTGTGCATAAACACGGTCAGTGTGAGGGCTGGGCGATAATCGTCATAATGATCATGCTGAACCCGGAGGCTGGCTCACTCTGCCAGTCTCAGCATGGGGGTGTCTTTCTACAATCCACTGCAGTGTCTCCCAATTGGGTCCTTGGGGACCCAGAGACAGGCCACGTTTTTGCTGTACTAGGAGCTGGGAGGGAGTAAGAACGTGGACTGTCTGTGGGTCCCTGAGGGCGGGTTGGGAAACACTGCTCTACTCCTCCGCACACCCAAGCAATATGAACTGTGGGTGATGCCTACGATTAGCCTGGACATCCTGTCGTGTCCATATGAACAGATCAAAGCACAGAACAGAACAACAGATTTCCGCCTTTCTACCCCTCCCGACAGCTTTGGTGCGAGAAGGAAGCCAAGCCGCAAATGTTTTATTTATTAATTAAATACGTGACGGGAATAGGATCTCTTACATTTTCCCATGTGCTTGAGTTTGTCCCGAAACAAGGCATCTTCAGAGACAGGCGAGCAGGCTTCGCTAGAGCCGGAGGCGCAGTGCTCTCCTAGAACAAAGACAGGTGGCATGACCTACGGACGCACGCAAGCACAGGCTCCTGCCAGTTAGGACCAGCTCTCCAGCAGCGAGAACATCTTCACCCAGCCCTCCCAGGCTCGAGCAGCTCATTTGTAGCACACGCGGGTGCAACAGGTTTGTGGGAAGTCCTGGTGGCATAGAAACCTTCAGGAAATTAGTTCAGGCGGACCTAATTCAGCCCAGCCGGTGACACCCAGAGTCGATCTGGCCCTCAGCACAGCACGACTTTCATCCCGATGGCTTGGAAGCAAGTTGCCATGGCAACCCAGAGACAGACAGACACAGACACACACACACACACACACACACACACACACAAAACCACTCCACCTCTCCAAAGGCCTGTAATCATCCCAAGCCCGCCCTGACGTATGCGCACGTCGCTCTGCGAGGTTCCCTGCCTGGTAGGCAGGCATGCGTGAAGGTTACAGACAACTGACACAGATGGTATGAGGCGTCCTGGCACATTTTGAAGCTGCAAAATGGGCCAGAACTAAGCACACGATGTGGGAAGCTGCCGAATTGGGGAAACTGAAATAATAATAAAAAAAAAAACAAAAAACACAGAGCAGCAAGAAGGCAAATGCATCCTCGGCCAAGGCAGGGGGCGCTGAGGGGATCAAAGAATCACCTGCAGCGCTGTACCCCACGCCGCTGTCCGTTTCGACAACGGGTGCATGCACGGTCACGCACATGGGCGTGCAGATGCACATGCGCAGACAGGAATGATATCTACCTGCTGTGGAACTCTCCATGCTAGCGGATGAATGAGCGGACCCAGATTTCTTTGATTCATACTTCAGCCGATCTAAAACAAAGAGAGCGGATGTTACAACAGCAGATGAGAGAAACAGGCAGCGCGGTCCTGGTCTTGGTGGCACCGGGGGGTGGCTTTCGTGGACTGACAGACAGCAGTGGGAACCAGACGGAGGCAATTGCTATGGGCCAGGGGCAATTAGGGGTGAGAAGGGAGGGAACTCATACACGTAGATTAGGGTTTTTAAGTGCGATAATGACCCTTCATCTAAAGATGTAAAACACGTGCTGCCTTTGCCCAAAGCCAGGGGGTGCTATAAAACCCCAAATGAAAACACAATGTGCCTTTGGAATCCAGGCCTGGCATCCAATTTCATTTGGCTGGATTATGTGCACAAATATCAAAGGCAGGCCGAGCTTTGTGGGGGACGTCCAACAACTTCACTGCCGAAAGTCTGGGCTGATAGCGAGCAGGACCCCTAATTAAAGAGGCTCTTGCCTGAACAGCAAGCCACAGTGGGGCGGGGGGACCCCATTGTACTGACAGCGACTGGCGAGAGCGGGAGTGAGCAGGCAGCTCTCCGTGGGGCTCCTCCGGGTCGGGCAACAGATGGACAAAGCAGACGGAACAGGCAGACAGACGGGGGCCGGGGGCCAGGGGGCCTGAGAGCACGCACCTCTCTCCAGCGCCATGAGGAACTCTCGGTTGCGCTGCAGTTCCTTCATGAACTCCTCATTCTGCAGGAAGAGGGCGATGCGCTCGTCCTCCAGGTACTGCTTCAGCTTTCGCTCCTGCTCCGTCCCGGCGCCAGGTGTTGGTCGCTGGCTCACAGACGAAAGCGAGGATGACGACGATGACGACGGCTGAGACAGGCTGCTCTGGGACCCCTGAAGTAAGGTGGGGGATGGGAGTCAGGTGATGCTACAAGCATGTGATGAATGTAGCATCGGTGGCAACAGGTGACGGCCGGTTAAATGCGAGCACCGGTACCTGCATGCTGTCCAGCTGCTGAGGCAGGATGCGCAGGAAGTCGTCGGGCAGATTTCCCAGCAGCGGCGGGTTCCAGTTCCTGTAGTTGCGCACCTGCCGGGGGCCGGGGGCAGGCTGCGCCTCGAACCTGTGCCACCAAGCAACATCGGCATGACAACCGCACACGCTGGGCACAACTTCACAAAGTTACTCTGGACCTGATAGAGCAGAGTCATGTGACACTTTGGGAGATTTCCCTGTGTCACTCTCACTCACACACACACACACACAGTAGCACTATTGCGTACGAGATATTACCCGCAGTTCCCTAAACAAACACCAGATGGTGCTTTTGGAGGGCAGTGGAGTTTAAAGCTCTTTTTCAAGATTCAAGAAGTTTATTGTCATATACACAGTTGATTCCAATAAAAAAAATTGGCCTTGATAAATAATGGATATCTTGCTTAATATCCCTAAAGAGGCAAAGTGGAAGGCAGAGCAGCACACATCCGAGCCCCCGGGGACTGAAATGCCCAGTGGAGTCTCAGCACACATGGCCTGTCTCACATTTCTCCTTTTATACTTCCTTAAACAACATGTACACGTTAGAACCATGTAATGAAATTCTTACTTTGCTTGCTCATAAAATAGAATAGACAGCAATTAAAAAAATTATAAAAATAAGAATCATTTGATAACGTGCCCAGTGCTGAATGACATACAGTAAGAGTTGGATACAAGTATAGATGTGGGGTCAGATTAACCTGAGATAGCAGTGTTCAAGAGTCTGATTGCCTGAGGGAAAAAGCTTTTTTGCCTTTCCTTCACACATTTGAGTTAACAGACACCCCAGCCATTACACCAGGCCCCTCTTGCTGACCTATGATGATCACTTAAGGGTGGATCATTTATGGGAAGCTGCCCAGCCCCAACGCTCACATCTGACGCATCGTTCCACCGTGTGGCATCACTTAAACCGGCATCCGAAGGCCGCTTCTCCAACACCGCCCCCTTACCTGGGCGGCGGGGTGGGTGGGGGCTCAGGGTACTTCCTGTCGTAGATGTGCATGGCATAGGCTGGTGGGGAGTACACAGGTGGGGGCTCCTCGTCAGAACTGTCTGGCTCCAGTGTTCGTTCTAAAATCTGTGTGGGGGGGGGGATACAAGAAAAAATACATTTGGTGATAAAAGTGTAAATGTTAATTTACAAAGTTAACAGATTTAATCATCTGAGGCTGACAAATGTGATTATTTATGCTTTTCCCCTCTTATTTCTCAGAGTGAGTCACCGCGGTCAGTCATTAGTCACAGTACCTGCGGGGCGAAGGCAGCCAGTGAAAGACAGAGTGTGGTCAGCTATTACTCACCCACTCCGCATCTGTATGTCTAATTACTCAGAAACCCGTTATAGCTGGATAAACGGGCTGCCTGCAGATGCCTGGCCACAACAGTATTAACGGAAAGGTTAAATGAAGTAGTAGCCTGGAGCAACAGCCACGTCAGCCCCATGAAGCCCCATGAACTTGCTCTGGCGGGGCTGCCATCTCCATGAGAGTGTG
>JAOYFF010000100.1:1387119-1398157 GCA_025773925.1 Cryptomyrus ogoouensis | reverse complement strand
GGCTGGGGGACAGTGGCGTCTTTTCATTGGGGAGACAGGAAAGTAAACAATCACGCAAATCAGATGAGCAAACCAGGCACGGATGGGACGGGGTGGGGGCGGGGGGGGGGGGTATTCATTATTTTTCGTGTGTAGTGGCAGCCCCAGTGCCCCGTGGGAAAACCACCATCGGGGGGTGTCTGGATTATTAAGGTGTCCTGCATAAGCTTCCGGGATCTTTAACACCCTAAAGGAGAAATCGATTGGATTGTTTCCTAGGGAGGGGGCGTGATGCACGGACAAAGAAAGGGGACTGTACGTGCTGACCTCCCGTCCCAGCAGAATACAAAGTGCCACTTCAAACCCATCCACTCCCACCCTGGCGCCAATGCCCTTGAAAGGATCGGGCAGAGGAAGAGGGAGCGTGCAATATAACAATGGAAACACGTGTATCTGGCCAGACTCTAAAGCACTGATCGACCGTTTCCATACTGAGACGAGCATAGCAAATGCAACGCCTCTCATTGTTAATGGATGATGAAAGTAACCCCGCCCCCAACCCAAAGGCCCGCCCCCAACCTCTGGAGGGATGCTGTCGTCCGAGTCAGAGCTGTCATCGGAGCCCTGGCCGTCGATGCTCATCTGCAGCAGCTGGTCGATGGTGGCATCCACGGCACCGTTGTTGGAGCGCAGGACGCACTCGATGACTTCGTAGTCCATGCTGGGGAACATGGTCTTGAAGTCCTCCATGGCCTTGTTAAACTCCAGGCGCCGCACCTGCCGCGCGGGCCGACTGTTGTTGAGCTCCCCCGCAGCTGAACCGCCTCCCCGCGACCCACCATTACTGCTGCTGCGCCGGAACAGACTGGTCATCCTCTGCAGCGTTGCCAACCGCCACGCCGCACGGCTCCGCCTTGCTGGCAACGTTGCCCGGGAAACGGAGGCTCTGTGTCAGGCGCCGGAACCCCCCTTCCCTGCTTTACTTTTGCTCTTCCGTTCCCACCCCCCAACTTCACCTTCTTCTTTGCTCCGTATCTCCCGCTCGAGCTACTCCTCCATCAGGCCGACGGCATGTCAAGTCCACGGCTGGCAGAGGGCAGGCAAGCGATGAGCCGGGGAGACGCGCAAGTCCTTCCTTCCTCCTTTGCTGCCACGTTCTCAGTCGCATCCGACACCGTGCCGATGTGGTGGGGCTACCAGGGTGAGCTCCACCACAGCAGGACCTTCAGACCAGAGCAGTCCCTGGCCTGAGAGACACCATTTCCAGCCTGCGCCCTCAGCACCTGCCAGTCAACAGTTACAGTGCATTTGATCTCCTCTGTTTTTGCTTATTTTAGTAACACTTGCTCCTGATCTTCAAAAAAAATCTGTATAAAACAAGACAAACTGTAAACACAATATACAGCTTTTAAATGATTGATTAATTGAAGGAAAGAAGTTCCCCAACCCCTGTATCACCCATGTGGAAAAAAGTAATTGCCAAAAATTACCAATTAACCAAATTTAAATTGATAATGTGTTAGACTACACCAACCTGGGCCTGAATGCCGCCAGCCCCATTGAATCTATATATCCCTTAAAATACAACATTTTCAGCAATATGAAGATGGCTACAAAGTTCCAACAAACAGCATACCATGCATCAAATCAAAGGAAATTCCAAAAGACATGAAAAAACAAAAGAAAATTACAGAAATAGATCAGTTTGGGAAAGGGTTAAAAAGCCATTTCTCAACCTCTGGGACCGCACCAAACCACAGTGAGAGCAGAACTTCATTTTCAGCATTTGCGTGCCTTTCTAGCTGAGCTCTGCTAAAACGTTTAGCTGGACATGGAGAATAAATAAAGATGAAGGGAGACACTCATGTATGCAAGGAGAGGTGGCTAATCTTTGCAAGGATTTCCTTACATGTGAGAGAGCATGAGAATTTGCAGAGTTTAATTTCGATGACCCTAATGCCAATGACCCTCCCCAACGTAGAAGCACTGGGCGTCCACCCAAGCGACAGGGTAGTCAGCTGGGAGGCCTTATGGCACCAAGGGAACCAGCACTGCAACGTGGACCAAGCAGCCCCTCACAGACTCATCTGGTCAACACCTGCAGAAGGCGCATCGATGACTCGACGCACTCATCGCAGTAAAAAAACAGAAGTGAAAAGGCATGCATCCCAGATGCTATGACCCACTGCTGTGAGCCACGTTCCCGCCGACGGGCTGACACTCGTGGGATGTGCTCGCGAGCGATGGCGGAACAAATGCTTGAAAACTGCTGCCTCTACATATTGCGTGCACGTGTTCAACACGGGGACCCTGTCCAGCAGTGCTGTGTGTCACGCAACTACGAAGTAAACAGGACTAACCGGAGCCAGGAGACACATTAGGAAAATGCTGCCTACCACCTGCTGTACATTCTACATATTCACTAAACACTATTCAATAGACACCCCCAATAGACAAAAATATTTATTTAATTTCCGCACTTCAATTTCCACACTTGCACTGAACCTTATCAATTTGAAAATTCCCCAAATTCCTAAACTTTCATCAAACTCCCGGGATACGGGGGAGGGGGCAAAGACAGAAATAACAGACCAATGAAGGAAGAGCGGCCAACGCCATCTGCTGAGGGAAGCCTTCCCTGAAACTCAGAAGCAGAGTCACGGCGATATCACGTGTGGCGCAGCACGTCTACACGGAACCCCCCCACCGACACAGCCTCTTCCTCCATGAGCCAGCCTGCTCTCCATATAGTTAACTCTTACTTGCACAACAGATGAGTTAGCTTTTGAAGGCAGGAGCCTCTAGCACCGATCCAAGTATTTTTTTCCACCGTTAGAGTTAGAGGCACCCTAAAAGTCCTAGGGTGTTGGCTGGAAGCTCCCATTAACAGGAGGACTGGAATGTGAAGAAGGCGCCCCCCCCCCCGGCCCCCGCTCCATCCCCCATCCCATCTGCCCGTGCCAGGGAGAGAGCTCCCTGCTGTCAGGGACTGCTCCTAGGGGTGCCAAGCCCCGAGGCATCTGCGTAGACGCAGTCACAACTGCCTGGGCATCAGGTCTGCACACAGAAGTTCATTAAGTGTAAACACCGGACTTTGCAGCCTGTGCTGTTCAATCTGACAGTGCATCAAGGTGGAGTCTAATTGGAGAATTATCCATCCATGTTAAATCTTTCACTTCTTGGTCATATCAAGCAAGGCAACATTATGTTTTTAACATCCAGATATAGCATCTTTTCCGGAGAATCTGGAGTGCAGAGCGGGCAACCCTGCATCTGTCCATTCGCTCCCCCTCCCCCGATCAGACATGCTGGATTAAAAGGCAGCTGCAGAGCGACCAAGGAGAGAGACAGCAACCACGATGACAGGAACCCACCCCTGATGAGACAAGGAGGTCACAGCGGGTGAGCCGGGCACCGCTCTGCCCCTGGGGCCATCGCTGGTACACGGGGTGGGGGGGGCATGGCCACGACGGCGCCTCCGAGGCGGCACCTCCGAGGCGGCACCTCCGAGGCGGCACCTCCGAGGCGGCCAACTGCTTTGACACGCTGCAGGGAGTCAAATGACCCCTAATCAGCTAATGGAGTAGTATTAACACTCTCTGTGCGCAAACAGGGAGGAAATTCATACTTACTCCTCCTGCCTCAATCAAACAGACTCTAATCAGCACAATTCCACAAACAGTTAATTGAGTTTTCAAACCATGCAAGCAGCTAGGGCTATATTTATGGAGAAACCTAAGCTCATAATTATAAAAAAATACATTAAAAAACCTGAGAAGGCAAAAACCTGAACCACACATCAATAACGAGATTATCTATAAAATTAATATAAAAATTCTAAAGAAGGTGCATCACAATTTCACAAATAAATGGCACAGAAAAGAATGGGGCCTGAATCTAAAAAGGGATTGATGGATAACAGGAAGGCTTGTTGCCTGTTTCAGCTCACAGACAAAGGGCTGTGATGGGCGGCTCGGTGCTCCATCAGGAGTCTCGGAGGACCCAGTCACCCCTCCACCCTGGTCTTTTCCTCAGATTTGATTGCTCCATACCTGCCTCCCACCGTCCCCGATCGCTCAGCCTGATCGAAAGCTTGCAGGCATCCCCACGCGATGACCCCCAAGCCAGCGTTCAGTAGTTAAATCCGGCCTCTTGGCATGGACCTCATTATATGTCCTGGAGCCGTCCAGGACCGAGCCACGCTCCAGGAGCTCGAGACCTTCTCTCCACAGACGAGTGGAGCCAAGCTGCAGCCTCCGTTGGTGCTGGAGGTCATCTGCCCCTTCTGGGGACACATAGGATGGAGCACTGGGGGACGCAGAGGCGCCGAGGGAGAGTGTGGCCCAGGTGAAGGGAAGAGCAACCAAAGACGCGGAGAACAGCGTGGTGTTACTGCGCAAGGAGAACTGCCAGACGCCGCTAATGGGCCGCCATTCACATCATACCCTCTGCCCGTCTCTGCAGAGCGCCCAGCAGGACGACAGCGGGCCTCCCATCCTGCTTTGCGGCAAAAAGAAAAAGGCACAGAAATGGGATTTCTAATGCTGACCTGGTTCGGCGTGGAGAGAGGGGGAAAAAAAAAAGAAACAGGACATTGCATGATAATGGAAGACTTAATAATTGCGGCGCCTCTTCCGCGAGGTGCCCGGGGGGCTCGGTGCGCCGCGTCCTTATCAGCTGCCCACTGGGGGGGCAGCGTAACTAGGTTTCTCAAAAACACAACAGCGATTTGCCCTTGGATGGAGCACGACTGCTCCTCTCCGTTCATATATTTAACCAGGTGAGGCCGCTGGGGCATTTAAACCCCCCCCACTTTACTGTAAGAAGACGCCACACGCTGTTCGCCTACAGCCTCCCGGTCAAATCGAAACGATGATGGACCGCCGTGTCAAACCGCTGTGGGGGTGGAACAGGCCCGCCCCCACATCAATTACGCCGTACTACACGAGAGTCAATAGTGCCGGGGTTGGGGGTGTACTCCATTCTTGAGTCTCCTCCTACACACAAGTGCTTCCCTGTCTGAAAACATCACTTCCTGTTCTCAAATCCATCGCACGCTGAGCTGGTGGGGGTACTGTCCCCCTCCCCCACTCCCAACGAGTACTCCTTTATTCGCACAGTGCTGTACTAATCTGCACCTAAGACCCAGCTAAATTTAGCCTGTAGATCAGTGGCTCTTTGTCCCCTTCCCCCGACACAGAGGCTGCCCTGGCGAGCGATTTCTGTAACACTGAGGCTAATAGGAGGAGGAAACACAAATTAAATTCAAATCTACTATCCAGCCTTGATGGGACCACAGAGAACGGCTAAAAGAAGCAGGGGCCTTATTTAGCTGCACACAGGAACTACTAATATGTCTTATTTTTGCCCCTCTTTAGAACAGAGCCCTAGCCTTTGTGCACACCGGAAATCCCCACGCACACATCACCCATTAAAACTTTACAGATTGGCTTTGAATCATTTTGTCAAGAAACTAAAAGGAACAGATACATAAATGCCACAACTGCAGGAAAAGCAAAAAAGTAATAATGTTTCAAGGCTTGTGGCTCGCGCCCCTGTAAGCCAGACGATCGTTACCATATTATTACAGAGGCCGCCTGCTGCATGCGTTGCTCCCAGTGCAGCTAATTCGTGAACGCTCCGTCCCCATGGTTACGGGGCCCAGCTCACTGTCTAGCGCCAACATGGCCGCCATTGACCCTGGATGGCTACTTATGGGTGGGATGACCTTCCCGCACTTCCACCCATGACCAGAGCAGGCACACCATCTCTGAGGATTTGATGTGCAAATAGTACGTCAGAGTTTGACCATAATGTGGCGGCGGCCATCTACTTTCCAAGCCAAACTTTAGAACTTTAACAAACTAAAAGGTACTCTCTTTTAGCAAAAGCTGATTTTCATTAGTTACTGGGGGGAAAAAGAAAAAAAGAAAAAAAAAAAAGATCACTAACATGGATGAAAATTCCAGGATGGTTCTCTGTGGCTGACTGTACATTCAGCGTCCCACAGGAGAGCTGCAGATCCTGGCTCTGTCAAGCTCAGCTTCTTTGCTGTCGAATGAAATGCTAGGCAAGCAAATCACATGCAGTTACCGCGAGCAAAACGTGAATTGACAGCCAGGGGACCACAGTGCCAACGTCAACACAGGCAGCCCTGGTCTCAGGCTTCCTGTTGATCCCTCCCCCCCCCATAGGCACATTTATCACTCCCCGATCGTTCACCGAAAAGACATCATGCATTTTCCGGAACATTTTAACGATCCCCCAAAACTCACAGCATCCGGTAAGCTTCCTGCTTAAACTGCTCTGACCTAAATGCATACAGCAATCCCGGGGGGGATTGAAAGCGATCTATGCCTGGAGGATTGACACCTTCCTGAACTTGTGGCTGTCCCAGCATTAGTGGCCCGCTAACAGCTCACACCTAGCAGGGCCGATATCAAGGCAAAGACATGTCACCTGTCTCAAGTCAGGATTTCACTGACCTCACAGACGGGTTCATGTCTATCCTACACAAAGAATCTCCACAGGACTCTTGCATCCACAACTGATTATATACCTCAGAGATGCCATTTCCTCCTCCTGAACAGTTTCTTTACCCAAAGCGTCACACATCTTCAGAGTCAGACGGTGCCTGAAGCAACTGGGATTAAAGGCCTTGCTCAGGAGCCCAACGGTGACAGCACTTTGTGACCTTCTCATCACAGGTGCAGCAACCAAACCCATCGAGACACCGCCACCTCATCTCCGGAGTATACGTTTTTTTAGTAGATGGTTAAAATAACGGATAATTACTATGTCAGACATACTACACCCCTTACATCACCCTTAAACTGAGCACAGCTTCAGACATGAATGTAGTCGCCCTGATCCTGTAACGTACAAATTTTCAGCATCAGGAATCTGGTTCTGTGGTTTTTGACTCATTGCTTTGAAGTTCAAACGAAGGCAAACAATCACTCCTGGGGTTTACAGTTTTGTGCTCAGTCAGCGAAAGGTCATGTTGATGAAATAATTATTCGCAAATGACGAAGATCAGGATCGGGGAGATGCTAACATTGCCAAAAAGAACCCAGACGAAAGCAACCGGCGGGAGATCTTTTCAGATCGGGTGACCGTGAAGGCAGAGTTAACACTCCACTCACCCCCTGCAGAACCTCAAAGGGTTCATGATCTCCTATCATCAACACAGAGGAGCAGGAGTCAAGCTTGACCCTCCAAATCAATCACCAATATCACATCCAATGTTGGAAAAAAAGGCAACAGTTTTGACACGGTCTTTGACACTGCCTCAAAAAAAATTCTCAGCACCATATATTTTTAAAGTTTTTAATGAGGTGTTGGGGAATATACCTAGCACCCATAACACCATGGTCCCCACCCACAATACCAACAACCGCCCCCCACCAAACCTCTGCCACACACAGAGCGCTCTGAGCTTCACCACGATACATATCATAAAAAATTAACGAGTTCATTAAAACTCACATCCTGCCTGCAATGTGGCAGAGAGCCAAGAGGCAGCCAGCTGTCATAAGACAGGGACGAAGCCACCCGCAAAACATGACTGAACACAAAGCCGGCACCTGACTCATCAGAATGGGGGGGGTCGGGGGGGAGAAACGTCAGTCATTTAGATCATGATTTTCAGACAGAGAGATGCATGCTCGGATAAAGGCCGACATCATCCCAAATTAACGTTTCGCTGACACACTGGGATGGAAGAGCTTGGATTGGATCATGAACACAACCTTGCGTATCAAAGGCAAAAAACAGCGCAACAGCTGTGATCAATCACATTTTTACACGGTTCACATTAGGCCTTTCGGCGCTAAAGAAGTTTTTTTCCAGAACAAGCGATCGCATCAGCACCTGCAAGCTCTCCACAGGTCACTACATTTCTGCTAAACTGCTGGTCGCCATTAGTGTAATATTGCCCACATGGACATCTGCAGCGAGCACTAGCTGGTCACCGAGGCAACAACAAAGGGAAACTTTTTATGAAAGTGTAAGAACGACACAACCTGGCACCTCGGTCTTAGGGGGGACCACAATACCGATCCTGTAGATTTCTTAGAAATCAACCATGAGGCAGCACAGACGTCCCAAAACCCACTCAAAATGACATGGGGCACATAGATGACACAGGTGTTTCACCCCCCCCTCCCCCTTAACATAAACGGCATATAGTGTGAAAACGTGATACAGGCAAGTGATCTAGGCAGTGATTCTGTGATTCAATGGGTCAGGTTTCCAATAATATCTCACCAAGGCTGCTGCGATTTCTCAGATGTGCGGTAAAAAGGGACTCTGATGGTAACGGAGGACAGTACGGCCTTTATTGTTCTGGGAAACAGGCGCTCAGGAAAGAACAGCAATAGATAACTAGAAATGTCATCTGCCAAAACCAAAAAAAAAAAACTAACTCTATACAGTTGCAATTTGCTGTACCACAAAAATGTTACTTTCAACTATGTATCGATAACTAGTTTTACATTGTAAATGTAACCCATTATTAGGGAAAACAAATGCAGTGCCAACTGTCAGCAATAAAAGATACATTTATAGATCATTCATGCACGCTATGCTACATTAAACAGGATATGTGGAATAACCTTACACTGCATATTGCAAATATTCTGATTAGAGACATTACGTGGGAGTTCACCATCTGAATCCAGTCGACAGTTCAACAGGCCATTTTCAAATGAGGAATTTCAAGGGTGGTAGCATTCAAGTGAATGATCACCAATTAAAGCTGCTCTCAGAAATATTAATGGAACCCCCCTATGAACCATCAAACCTCTCTCTCATCAAGCTACTTTTTAAGTAAAGGCTCACAGAAGTGATGCAGGGAAAGGACTGAATGTGAAAAATAGAGTATACAGATTGTTCAGCAAACAAGGAATACTGTCAACCATAACCGCTCTTATTCATGGGTCACCTTGGCAGCCAGAGGGCTTCCGGGTCAACAGAGAAAACAGAGCGGGGAGGGGGGGCTTTGGCCGCTGTTTTCTGTACAGGTTGGAATATGATTGGGGGAAATTTCACAGTTCTGTTTCTGCCGAGGGCGTCAACTTTGCAGGTCCTATAACATACAGCACTCTGCGTTACTAAATTTAGATTAAGACAGACTTTATGTAGTGCCAAACAGACATGGAATAAAGACAAACACATAATGCAAACAAATATGTTGCAAACAAATTAAACAAAAATACACCAATACCCTGATAAACAGAATATTGTGATACTAGCCAAATGTTTAAATAAGAATAAATTATCTTCAAATAAATTATGTGCAATTAGAACAGAAATGCCTTTTAAAATGTCAGCCTGTCCATGATTTTGCAATAAATTGGTACAAGCTGGAGTTAAAAAAGTACTGTGGACAGCCATGCTCCTGCCAGGGAAAAAAGAAATCAAATTCTTACAAAATTAAGGCAAAAAGTTCAGGCAAAACTTTTTTTTTTTTTTTTTTTTTTTTACCTAGTGCATTATTCACAACACAGGTGCTGGCAACTCCTCGTCCGGCTATAAAAGCACCAGATCTTTCTAACGCCTGTTTGACACTCGCCTTAATGCACATAAAGACCAGATGATGACAGATTACAGGAGGGTTTAATTATCCAGGTTTATAACACAAGATAAACAAGAATGGGCATTAGGTAACAGCTCCTAGTGAAGAAAGGCACAAACATCAAAGAGATACCAGAGCAAGAGGAAGGAATAAAGTCCTATTTAGGAAGATTCACAAGTACTACAGCTTCTACAAACTTAACCCCAATAAGAGAGAGAGCAGAGGGAAAAAAACAACAGTCAGTCAATGATAAGAAGCAAATAAACAACCGGAAAGACAAAAGGGTTTGCCAATTTTTAGCTTGAAAATAAACACTGCACTCTCAAGCAATATTTACTAAGGATTGAAATAGATCCATTTATTTTCTGCCTTGCTAATGACTGTACAAGCTTTATGCCTTTCCACTAAATTTCAAACAAATGGTAAAGAGAAAAAAAAAAAAAAAAAAAAAAAAACAAACAGCAAGAGAAGATGTCGTTTACCGGGGATCTGGAGCACGCGCGTAGCTGGTGTTTTGTCAACAGTGGAGGGATTGTTGACAAACAGCCGTAAACAAGCACATTTGGGTGAAATCGGAGGGGGAGGGTGGCTCCTGCAAGACTCTCGCTGCCAGGCATCCTAGGTGGCCTGGCCAACCAAGCTGCCTTGGCAACGGAGCCAGGAGAGTGTAATCCACCACCCCCATGTCGGCACAGGGGCCGGGGGTGGGTGACGGCAGAGATGGTCTATGTGAGGGGCACATGCAGGGGCCCATGTGATAGGGCTACCCCCCAGGGGGAATCGGGGGTTGAAGGTGGCAGGACTTTGGTACACCGTTGGGGGGGGGGGGTCACACATCGCATAAACTCATTAAGCGACTGAAAAAGTTGCCCCCCTGCTGAGCCACACAAGACAACAGAACCTTGGTTCCACCCAGGACCCCGTGGGAGGGCGTTTACAGGGGAGCCTGTTTGCCGAAATGCATTGAACTGTGCAGAAACGCCATGGCTAAAATCGCAAAGACAAATAAATAAATTAAAATCTGCCCCCGTTGCACAAACACAGTGATCTTTTGTGGCCCACGGTGAGGCCAGAGACAAAGCCGGCAGTCAGGCACGCTCCAGATCAAAACAGGGCACAATCCTGACATCCCACAATCCCCCTGTTCGGCAGCTGCTCTCAGCAGCCAGAAAGAGGCGCAATGGGCAGCAAATCATCAGAGGAAAATCAAACCCCCCCCCCCCCCATGGCATTTGCCTTCTCCCATCCTGTGGCCCGCTTTTGTCTGTTACACATTCTGTAAAAACTAATGATGGCAATAATGATTTTAATAGAGTCAGTGTGGGCCATCTGTCATCCTTCACCCCAACTCCCAAGAAAGGCGGGGGGGGGGGGGGGGGGGGGGACAAAAAGGGTCTCCCGATGTTTACAAAATGAGAAGGAAGCATGCATCAGAAACGGTGGGGCCAGAGAGGGGGATGGGGATTCCCAGGACATCAGAAC
>JAOYFF010000100.1:1363207-1383280 GCA_025773925.1 Cryptomyrus ogoouensis | reverse complement strand
ACATCGATCAGCACTTAGCGAAGGAATGGCCAGCGATCAGCAATTAGCGAAGGAATGGACAGCAATCAGCAATTAGCGAAGGAATGGACAGCAATCAGCAATTAGCAAAGGAATGGACAGCGATCAACACTTAGCGAGGGAGCAATAGCAATTAGCAAGGGAGTTGCCAGTGATCAGCAAGGGAGTGGCCAGCTATAAGCGATTAGCGAGGAAGTGACGAGTGATTAGTAAGGGAATGTGGAGCAATTGGAGAGGGAGAGGCCAGCGATTAGCACGAGAGAGGCCAGCGATTAGCACGATAGAGGTCAGCGATTAGCACGAGAGAGGCCAGCGATTAGCACGAGAGAGGCCAGCGATTAGCACGAGAGAGGCCAGCGATTAGCGATTAGCAAGGGAGTGGCCAAAGATTAGCAAGGGAGCGGTGAGCGATTAGCGAGGGAGTGCTGAGCAATCAGTGAGAGAGTGGTCAACGATTAACGAGGGAGTGGTGAGCAAAAAGCGATTAGCAAGGGAGTGGCCAGCGATCAGCGATTAGCGAGGGAGTGGTGAGTGATCAGCCATTAGCGAGGGAACAGTGAGCGATAAGCAAGAGAGCAGTGAGCCATTAACGCAAGTTTCCATGAGTAAGGTCAGGCCAAACCAAAGCCCCCGCTTGCTTGCTGGGATGTGATCTTGTGTCCTTCCTGGATATTAAAAAACGGAGAATTTCACTTGTTTTTGAACTTATTGCTAACTTGTAGGAAAGCAGAGCGCCTGTTGGGGGCATGCTTTTGGGAAAGGGTGCTATATAAAACATCGGGAGGGAGGGTTGGCTGGTGTCAGAGCTCTGGGGGTCCATGGGGCTTTGGGGAATGAGCACTCAGCCCCCTCCCAGCTGCACAAGGAGTGACGTTTATCCCCCAGCTCAGATCCCGACTCTCCTCCCAGCCATGCGGGAAATCAGAAGGCCCGGCTGTGGCAGCAGTTCCACGCTGACATCACCACACGTCCCCATCTAACCCCAGGAGCCGGAGCGGCTGGCGGAGTGCAGAGGCGGCAGAAATGCAAAGTCTGCCAGGGCGTGTCTTGTTTCTGAGCTACATGAGACAAGGAGGCAGCAAACTAGGGGGGGGACCAAGGTGCCCATGAAAACACTGAGCATGTGACACACCCTTCAGACATGTGAGTGGAAAGCAGCCAGCCTGGATTTAACTGCCCATTTTGCAAGTGGTGTGTGACTGTACACATCCCAGCTACCTACACTGTGTTTACGGAGACAGCAGCACCATCACAGCAGCCCTGCCCACCGCAGCCACCTGACGGCTGACACCTACGCTGCATGCTAAAAAAAATAAATGTGTACATAAAAAATGATGCGTATTTTAATTATCACAGTGCCGGCTGAAATAAGACTGGAGAAAACTGGGTCAGTGTGGGATGGGGGGGGGGTAGTCTCACAGCATCCACCAATCATGCATCACGTTGTGGCTGGGGAGGCGGGATCGGGATGCGAACGCAGGGGCGGAGACAGTTTGTCAAGAAGAGCGGCGTGGCCAGCCGCCTCAGCGGGAGAGAGAATGCCGCTCCGCTGGACTTGGGCATGTGCCGCCAGTCTGACGCGCCGTCGCCCTCGGAAACAGGAGGAGAGAGCCGGATGGGATAAACGAATACATGTAAGGGCCCTGTCTGTCACACATTGGCACCAACACCATGCCCACATAGGCCACACCCCTTTCTGAGGCGGGAAACGGCCAGCTCATCTTGGCATAGAGCTGCGTCCTTCCCTGCCAGTACATTAATTGCCGCTAACCTGCCTCCATTGGCTTCCCTGGCAGCGCCCAGTCCACATCGTCCCGAGCTGCGGCGTGTCCCGTGTACAGCTGAGAGCTCCAATGGAAGCAGCAGACCCTCATCCTCGGCCCCGTGACAGACGGCACGCTCCAGGCTCACAGTGCCGGCCAAGGCGTCACACACACCTCTGTTATCCCCAGTGCCACGTCGCCATGGGAACGGTCCCAAGAGCCAAGCAACAGGCATGGGCTCAGCACGTCTTCACGAGCTCCGGGGCCCCGGGTTCTAATCGGGCGCCAGGGCGCCTGTTTTCCCTGCATTTACGGGCTTGGGAGTCTAATTGATACTCTGGGTTCCTACTACAAGGTACATTAACATGCTCTTAATTGTCGACGTGAGATTCACATGTTAGAAGCTGTTCTTCATCCAGGACGCATCCTGACTGCAGCATCCCAGAGCAGTTAATGGATAGAGACGGACGGATGTCGGAATAATATGGATTAAAATCTGAATGGCTGCCAGATGATAATGGCCCAGGAGCCATGTGGTCAGGTAGTGGAGGACGCAGCCATAAACACGGCCTGCAGGGGGCGACAAATAACATGACGTAACACGGCCTCCCTCCCCAATCCCGCCCCCATTCAGACCCAGAATGGGCAGGGCTCAGGGGCCATTTCTCTTTCCCGCCAGACATCTGTCTAGATGACTGACTGCTTCTGCAGTGCAACTGCTTCCCCCACACAGCAAAAGCGCAGAATCAATCCGCCAGCCACACGGATGTCTATCGGTCACGTCGCCTGATGCTGGCAGCACTGACGCGCTCGTGCTCTGAGACGCAGCATGCAAGACACTGGGCCCGCCAAACGCCAGCGGCCCCGGGCTCCGCGAGCAGCCTGCTTCCTGCCGTACAGTTCCGATTAGCCCGCGAACTCCCAGGGGGGGCGACTCGGCCAGATGTTGGGGGGGGGGGGCATGAGGATGAGGTCATTGCCGATGTGCCACGCCCCGCAGGATGTACAATGTACTTTCAGTTCTGTGCTGCTCACACGATGTACAGGAAAAACACCCTCTTTACCAGCTTCTCACAGCGCAGCCTTTGTACCAAACTGGGGAATAACTCAGTAAGACCAGTTTAACCTAGTAACGCTTTTAAAGACGCCACATTTAGAGCTACTGTATACACAGGCCAGTCTGCTTACGTGACGGCATTTCACTCCTGATATTCCATGACCACATATATTTGGAATTTTTATCTGTAGCAAACTATCCGACTGAATTACCTTAAAGCGCATGGAAACGGCATTAACAGCTTCTCAGGCTCGGTGTGTCTGTCGGCATAGCAACCGGGCGCTTCCTTAAGAGGCAGGGTGTCGTTTGATGGTACGCAATGCAAAATGACAGGCAAATCTGGAGGGGGATGGAAATCCGGCCTGTTCGGGACGGTGGGATGAGCAAGGCGCCGACAGGCGAGCTCCGAGCGGGTCGCCGCGGGGTTGGGAACACCGACCCGAAATCCGGCCGCTCAGGGCTGGAGCACAGCGCCACCTTGGCCCCAAAACACCTGCTAAGGAGTCTGGGTAACCAGACACTCCCAGAACCACGTGGGAATACAATGGAAAAAAATGAATAAGTCTGGCAGCTTCCAACAGATCCCCCCCCCCCCCCCACCACCTTGGGTGGGTGCTCCGGGGATGAAGAGATCACCCCATGGTGTTGGGTTGCACAGCAGCTGTGTGGCCTGGGGGAGAGGCAGCTACAGAGCCCAGAGAGGAGGGGGCCCTGCTCTGTTAGTGACACGCTTACAGTGTCACCCTGGAGTCTCATACAGGGACCCTTGCCTCTATTACTCCTGATGTCCCCTGTATGGTCACACAGGGTGCCGGAGCAGTCACCATGACACCAGCATGCTCTCTCTCTCTCTCTGTCTCTCTGTCTCTCTCTCTCCCTCCCTCCCTCCCTCCAGGACCCCCCTAAAAGAATTCATCTTTCAGTTTCGACATCTCTGCATCCCACAGTACCGGAAACCTTCCAAATTCTGTTGTGGACACACTGTCCCTGGCTCTGAGCTCATGTCCTGCTGAGGATGGGGGCTTTGGGTGGGGGTCCATCATTAGAAACATCCTCCCACGTGCCACAGATAGAACAGTGGTTACCCCCCATGAAGGCTAGGAAAAACCACTAATGGCGGCATGTTACTCTACTCAAAAATGCCACATGGTGGCGCCCTCAGACACCCCCCCCCCAGCTCACCTTTGGTGTCTTGACCTTCCTGCCCCCTCAGGTCAGGGCCTCAAGACGGCCGATCACCACGGACCACTCGGCGATGAGGAACCGGTGAGTTTCTCCCTAAGGAGAAACACAATATGGATGTGCGGAATCTTCTGGGTCTAGCTAACCTGGACAGCGATGGTCATACGGCCCCCTAGAGAGCGAAGAACATCTCAGAAGCGGGGAAGTGAGGTACAGGAAAAGGCCAATGAGCAAACAACATCAGCCCCCCTGCTGGCTTTTCACCTCTAAAGCCAGCACTTCGGGACGAGAGCCCAGCACCTTCTGACGCTCCAGTTCCTTAATCACCCCATCATGCTGCCAGAAGAGCCCCCCCCCACAAGGCTCAGGGCCACGGCTCAGCGCCCAGCCACACAGACGGACCTCATTAACATTCTAGAGTGGAGAAACTTCGAGATCCACCAGGCCGGAACCTTACAGAATACAGGGAACAGGATTATAATGGCAAACACGGCTCTGTCTGCTGACAGTCATGGTGCAACGATGGGTTCAGCTCCTGACTGCGGCGGCCCATGTGGCTGTTTCCGGCAGATGAGATTTAGGTGGAAGTGAGGGCCGGGATTGGGACCCAAAGTCTGGAATCCAAACGCCATAGGTCCAGCATAGGCCTGGGGGGGCGGGGATTCCAGCCGGGTGGTGGGTTTTGTGTATATGGTCAGCCCCCCTCCCTGGGTAAACAGCTTAATTCACACTCCAGAGGGGGGAGAGGACCCCAGCAAGACAGGATGCCGGAGATGCACACAGTCAAGCTGGTGTCTATTTTTACAGACGAGTGTCACTAAAAACATGTACATAAAGCGACCCCCCCCCCTCCAGCCACTCTTGGTATAAACAAACCTTGTTACTGTACCCATGCACCCCCCCCCCCTCCCCCCGAGCCTGCAGCTGTCCACAGAACAGCTGTGCCGAGTCTGAGCTAGAAGGGAGGAGGGGGCGGGGGTTGGCTTGAACCAAAAAGCTCTGCCTGGGGAAGGTGGGTGTCCACGAGGACGGTGCCCCGGACGGGGGGACGTTTGGACCCTGTCCCCACGAAACACTCATAGCTTAGGAGGGAAAACGGTGCCAGCAGTGTGACATTGTTTTGTCTGTCTGTTCTCCATTAATCAGGACACATCAAAAGTCAGTGGGACGCGACACAAACACGCTTGTTTCTGCATTTGGCCACATGATCCAGCTCCCACCAGCCCCCCCACCCTTCGCTAACAAGCACATTTATATGGTTTTAATATATTTTTCGCCTGACAGCAAAACAATGAATCCAGTGATCTCTGGAAAAACAGTCCTTTCTGCTCTGGCGGCCAGATAACGCAGCAAAGGCCCAAATGCGCGACTAAAGGTTAGCCACCAGGGCGGCGGCGTTGCGGCCTTGAGCGCGATACGCTACCCGAGCGATCAGCTGGCTCTGTAAGTGAGAGAGCAGTGAAACGGGCTGACGGCAAGTGCGGGCGAGTGCACACGCACGCAGGCACAGGCGCGAGACCCTGGGGATGCTGCCTTTCTGCTCTTGGCCAGCCCAGACAATCTCCATCTATACTGGAATCATCTCTCAGGCTGCAAACAGACACGCCATGACATACACAATACAGGTTCCGGGAGATTACGTCACACATAGTGCAAGGCGGTCTCCTGGGACTCAAAATGGCCGAAATGATAAATAAAAACCATATGTAGAATGCATTACCCTGCAGAGGGCGCTAGGGGCTGATCAGCAGGCTTGACTGACCAGTCAGTCAAGGGCTGGCTTTACTGGGGATCAGGTGACAGTCACTCACTTGCCGAGGGTGATTCATGATGCTGTGACAAAGTTATTCTGACCGCAGTCACCGTCATCACCACAGTTAATTACCAAGGCGGCTTACATCACAGAGCTCTCCCTGTCAGAGAGGCTACCTGAAGGGAGGGGGCGGCTTTCCGGCTTTGCTAAGGCAACTGTCTGAGCCAGCAGACCCTGGTTCTGGAAAACAAAAGCAGCGCAATACGGAGCAGACACTTGAACTTAAACCCCGAACTCTGACACAGTGAGTCTCACAAATAACTTTTCCAGGGAACCAGCTTGAATCCAACTACATGACTGTCACAAGGTCAAGAGGGAGCCTGTCAACAGCCCACTTAGGGACGCATAAGCCACTCCCCCACAGGAGGGTCAGCACATAAGCCACTCCCCCACAGGAGGGTCAGCACATAAGCCACTCCCACACAGGAGGGTCGTCACCTAAGCCACTCCCATGGGGGGAGGGGGGCACGTAAATCACTCCCAGACAAAGGGCAGTACATAAGCAACTCCTACACAAGGGGGAAGGGGGGCACATGTTTACAACCATGGAAGGTGCTTAGCGGAGCGATACAAACTGGTTTCCATTCCTGTTTGTGAAGGGCACAGCAGATGGTACAGCACTATGGTCTCAGGGGGTCTGAATGGGGCCTCTGCTCTGCACGTGTGGAGCTGTCCCCCCCCCCTATATTGAGAGGGGTTTCCTCCCTTTGAACTGGTGTATCTAATTTCCTATAATGTGTGTGCCTGCCTGTCTGTCTGTCTGCCTGTCTGAGGGGACCGGCATCCCAGCCCAGGCGTGTTCCCCTGCCCTGCTCATCCCAGGACAGACTCCAGGCCCTCTGCGACCTGGTATCGGACAACCAGTTGGAAGATGGATGAAAATAGTGCAGGTCAAAGGTTCTGCCTGAGAGAGCAGCACACAGCTGCGGCGTGTGTGTGTGGGGGGGCAGACAGGGGTGTGGTGCAGCTGTCATTCATGAGCAAACACAGAGGGTGTGGCGGGCGGCCAGACCACTCGCGGTCACTCCACCCCCTCCATGATGTCAGCAGCCCAGGAGACGAAGGCAGTAAACCGCCCCTCCCAGGTCCCCAAACCCCAAAACACGTCTCACCCCCCCCCCCCCCCCCACAAAAAAAACCCCCCCCCCCCCCCCCCCCCCCTCCACTTCGGCGACAACATAACCAGCTAAATAGAGTTGGTTCTCACGCTCAATCCCGGGAGGGCTCCTTGTGTTTACTTGTTTCTGTCCCAGCCGAACTGTTAATTAACTGGGTCTGATTTCTTATGATTAAACTCAGTCCATATTGTTTCTTGACATCTTTGTTTTAATAAACCTTAAAAACATCCATTAACATAATTAAAATGGCGCAGCTCGATAGTTCACTCCCCTTTAAATACCAAGTAACAGATTCTCATAATTAATGTTTTCTATTGCTTGAGGTACAAAAACATCAAACCAACAAATGATTTTTAAATTTACAAAACACCCTTATTATTGATGCCCACTCTTGATATCATGGCCACACAAACGTTCTTCCTAGGACTTGCCTGAGAAACATCACTTTGAATGAAAAAACAAAAGTGAAGAGCAAGAAATCACCAGTGCGTCTAATCCTCAGCTTAACCCTAGATTTAAAAAAAAAAAAAACAAAACAAAAAAAAACACTAATTTTATAGTTGTGTCTGCTTAGCTTTGGGTTATGCTCTCTGATAGGCCAAATACTCCCCAGGCTAAATACTGTAGAGCATCTTCCAGATGCAGTTAAAGAGTGTTCTACAGCAATGCCTTTAACGCATCAGAGCAGAGGCTAAACGTGGATATCAGAGCGTCTGCATTAAGAAACTGCTGACAGGGTAAACGGCACAGAGACAGATGCATCACTATCTGGTCCTACAGGTACGACTCCTGTTGCCCCGGAAATGCGGCTAAGCCAAACATTTGCAAAGTTTCTCACCACACCAGTAACAACTGAAACAGGGCGAACTTAAAGATGGCAGTTGTCAAAGAAGATGCCACAGATGCTTAAAGAAAATATGAACTGCAGCAGAATCAACAGAAGTGTTCTATTATCTGAAGAGGAATAAAAACAGAAATTAATTTATTATGCTTTTGAGAAATCCAGATTCGTCTTTAAGACCATCATCCCCTAGGACTACACCTGAACCGCTTCTTTTAGTAATATTAAGATAACACTGCAAGTTGGACTTCTTCCATAAAGCCTGCAGAGTCAACGAAACTTTGACAGGAAAAGTCTTTGCGGCCACGAATAGCCACGTTGGCTCTTCTCGTGGTTGTTATAGCCATGATTTATGAGAAAGTATCTAAGCGGGGTATTTGAGGAAAGGGTGCTGGTAATTTCCCCTCATCCGCCCCCACACCATATCCTTTGTAGATGTACATAAATACTGCTGTGTGAAACTATCATTCCGATAGCAGCAGCATCACGTTCGTCCATGAATGCAACCCCAGTCCCCGGTACAGCCCTACTGTCCATTAAAAAAAAAAAAGCAGCTTTACAATAAGACGTTAAGAAATGCGTATTTCTTTAATTAAAAAACCGAGAATAAGTGAATCGTGACCTAAAACGAAACTGTCCATATACGACACGCAAACCTAATTAATGCCCAATAGGATTACATACACTAAACCAGCAAAAGCACGACAACAATTTAATATTTAAGGCTAGCAGGTCGCTTAAGCTGGCACACCGCTATGGGGAGATGACGCCCGAGAGGGTTGCAAGTTAACGGGAACAATTAGACCGAGTCGCGATGAACATGTTTAAGGCCGTAGGGAAGAAGAAAAGGAAAAACGGGACAGCCTAAAGCCCGCGGCCGGACTGAGAGCGCTGGTCAGGGCTGTACTCTCACAGGACACGCCGCTGGGTCGGGAGATGAACACAGAGGCCTTTTTTTTGTTCACCTAACACTCGGTACTTTGCAGGTAAACACACATACACACACGACCCGGCCTCGTTTGCTTATTAATTTTTTTTTTTTTTTACTGGGCTACGCTCACCAAGCAGCCGCTTCCGAGGGAGTCGCCTCGAGTCGAAAGTGGCCGGACGCGTTTAACTTACTGGGCGCCCGCTTCGCGGCGCAGGCAGCAAGCCGCCGAGATAACCGGTAACCACCGGGAGACGAGCGGCTAGTTAGCGGAGCAGCCCGCGACCCCACGAAATCCCCGAGTGCAGCGAAAAAAAAGAAATAAAATTAGGAAAATGAAGCGAATGACTGCAGACCGACAAGCCCACTTACCAGAGGGGACATCAAAAGAGCAGCTTCCCAGAAAGGCACGGCGTCCCCGTTTGCGAGAGCATTATATTAGGCGGTAACCGACGAGCGGCTGCTGCTGGCCGGTAGTCTCCAGCGTCTCTCTCTCGGTTGAGCGGCAGTGAGTACGGGCTGGTTTTTTAAACCTCTTCCCCCCCCAGACCCCACGAGGCTCCGGTCGCCTCTCCTGCTCCTGCTAGACAGGCTACTTAAAAATGTTCAAAAAAAAAAAAAAAACACCATGGAGGTGGAAGGGGGGGGCGCAAAAAAGGGGGGGGGGGAATGTGTCGGTCTGTTTTTTTCTGTTACCGCTGCGAAGAAAAAAAATATAAAAAATAAAAACAAAAGAACCAGACAGCATCCTAGTGGTGAAAGAGGGGAATTGCAGGTGATGCGGAGGGGGCGCGAGAGGATTACGGATAAAGACGGGAATGAAGCCGTCCCACACAAAGACGCCCGATATGAATAGCACCGAAAGCCGCTTTAACGAGTTCCCCATTATTTCACTTTCTGGCAGAGTTTTGTAACCTCTTTGCCTTCACGTAAGTAGTCTTAACGTAATGGTCATTTTAAAAGGATACTTCGTTTGACAATAAGTACATCGATTGGGTATCATGGCAATTAACATAAATTTTATGTAGGCTAATAAAAGTGCCATCATTTGTCTGTTGACTTTACTTGTTGTGCTTTACCAAATTTTTGTTTCTCAGAGTCAGATAAATTAAATCATGATGGAGCAACCGAAGAAGCTGGTCATGGACTGAAAACTATTAATGGTAACAGTATTTTTGTCCGTTTTTAAGATTAACCTTTCTGGCCCCCTTCTTCGCCTTACTGAAGGCGAGCTCCCATAGTTATCTAATGATGCATAATTTTTTTTCATTAAATGCGACTATTGCTGTGTAATGCATGAGACGAATACCGTCTTCGTTAACTGGTAAGCATATTTTTTTTTTCCCATGTAACGTAAATTGCAATAGCTTAACACACACCACGATCTAAAACATGGCTTTGACTATTTTTTTTTCTTCTAAGAGAACGACTACTAATTTAAAAGAACTACTATCATGCCACGCTAAATAAGCTAAACTTTTCATTGCATAGGATAAATGTTTTTAACAGATACTAAAGAATAAATGAGCATTTTCTGTTGTAAATTCCGGTTCTTGATGTATCCTTTTGGTCTGAACATTAAAAGATCTATAGAAGCTAGTTATGTGCTTTTTGAAAGGAACCTAATTGCATCACACATGAAAATATCAATAGCCTACACCTTTTAGCTTGTGTAAATGTGATTAAACTTTAGGATGTAGTTCCATTAATGGCAGAAGATTGTCTATGAATGAATACGTGTATGAAGTTGATTGGTTCTTGCATATCATACACATGAGCATTAGTATTTTGCATGTGAATGTTTACTTGTGTTGAGAACTCGAATTGTGATTGCTAACTTGGACTCAGCTCGGTGTGTGCCTGGTGCAGGGGGAGTAGGTCGGCTGCGGGTCGTGATGAATGGCACCATTATACGGCACATTGCACGGCTGTGGTGCGGCTGACACGGGGAAGAGCAGCTGGCAGCCCCCCGCATTCCTGAGCGGGAGAGACCGAGGGGTGTCTGCCGGGTGAGTCCGAACAGCTGCGGTGGCATGCGGCTCCCAGTTGCTCAACACGCGCTTTTCCATGCTCCTTTGGTACCCACATTGATCATCCTCTCCAAATGGTTTTACATCTCAACTTCCAGTTATACACCCTAACCGGACTCCCCCTAGTGCCATGTTCATCGACATTCCAATTAACGTACCATTTAAAAATTACCAGTACTTACCAAAACGATTCTAGGAAACGCTTAAGACGACCCGATCCACAACAGAACAGTGAACACCTGTGAAATGCTCTGTGTAAATAAGCGGAATGGTTTGCTAAGCAGATGGTGAACATGGGGGGAACAGAAGCCAAAAATCACAGACAACCCCCCCCCCCTCCATCATGTTTTATAGTTCTCTTTTATTCAGACAACCCAAATAAAAGGCACATAAAACATTGCGCATGTGTTTACATAATTATTCTGGACAGACATACATTTAAAAAAAATGTAGGAATGTTTACCTTTCTGCTACTCAGAAAGTCTAGTCTTCATATATACAAAAATTACCGTTGTTAATGTTCTAATACAAAAGATTTATAAAAGGTTATTTTACTTTTTTTCGTCTTGCACATATCTATCATGACTACCACGTCCTCAAAACTAAAATGGTTTTATACAAAGATATACATTCATTAGCCTACACAGGGTTTTCAAACCTGCCAATCCATCCATACTGGTAATATGTAAAAGAGCAAATCCATCAATTCTTCCCCATTCCCAGTTAAACATTATAAACCACAGCTTTTAGTTCAACTCAAATAAAAAGCACTTAAAAAGGAAACCAACGGCGCATAAAACAAATCAGTCCAGCCGTTATTTTTTTTCTTAAATGACAAACATCACTCAATGGTTTCGCATCTCTCCTTGACAAAACTAGACAATGCCTTAGAAATTCATATTCATTATGGCAATGTGGATCATTCTCCATACTCACAAAAAGCTTCGGTTTGCTAAAATAAAGTCTCGCACTTGACAGAGCGGGTGAAGGTCACTTCCACAAAACTAATAATCCACTTTATGTCCGTCAGCAATAACCGCACAGCATTTACTCGGCGTGGCAAACGTTTGGAAGTAATTCAGGCACATAAATCTTTTCACTGTGAATGACGACCAACTGCACACATTAACTTCACCTTCCCAACTAATGCTGGGCTGCGTTAGTGTTCTCTTTCCACAATGTTAATCTCCCTTGTCATTTCATTACTTTTTTTTTTTTTTAATGTTTAACCAACATGGATTTGATGTTCCCATAATGCTAGGGAGCAAATTATAGGTGTCCAGCGCATTTGGTCTTTCATCCCAGGTGGTGAATGCCGCACGTCTCGTACCTTGGCACGGAATACTACAGTAGGTCACAAATGACTATCTGTAACCATGACAAACGGCGGCAGGCCAGGCTTCACAGACATGACATACTGACTATATATGCTGCCTTACTTTAGACCAGAGGCATTTTCGGCCTGTGCGCTGCACGCTCATTGGCCTACAAGTGCTTTTTTAAGTCCACAGTAAAGACAAGATCAAATGTCCGGGGTGGCACTAAAGGATTCTGGGAAGGCGCACACACGACCTCAACAAAACCCTAAGCAACCCTCAGGGCACCCGTTCAGCCTTCTTATCACATGTTCCGGTCTGCAAGAGTACATCTGAACCCTGAAGATAGCAGTTTGAGTTATGAATGTGAAATAACTCGAAAAGTAGTCCTTTTTTCACCATATTTCCTCAATGGATGGCCACAAAGAAAAATCGATTTGTGGATCCCTGATCTCTGAAGGGAGTTTATGTTCGAGTTAAAATCCAGTACAATACGGTGCATTAATATTTACAAAGTAACATTAAAAATCTAGGATGCATGTAAAACAAAAACTAATAGTTTACATAAACCAGACTGCTGGGTCACTCAGAATTCTTGAGTGGAGGATTCTTACTAAGGTTCTTCAACTTTAAGAGTAATAAGATCAAGGGTATATTTAAAAACCCTACAAAAACTAACCAACATGATAATCATAAAACTTGAACATTTTCAGGACCTTTCTCGGCATGGCATCTGCTGACCACTAGATGGCCCCAAATCTACATAAAAAGGTTCATTACCTAACACTTAAAATCTGATCTTTGATAATACTGATGTTTTCGGAACATTACACATGGGATATGCGTTTAGTGCAAGACACAACTTTCAATTTCCCATAAAATGGCTGGCAACCACCAATTTCCACGTAAGAAGCACATTCCCAGCTATCCCAAAATGAGGGAAAAAAAACCTGCAAAAGAAAAAAAAAAAAAAAAAAAAATCTAATAGCAGAAGTGCCCAAACCTGGCCCTCAAAAGCCCTGGGGAGCATGTGTGCTGCCTTTCACTCCACCTCAGCTCTTAATTGCTTCATTGAAGTTATTACTGGGAAATAAACCAACTTAGCTGGCACTTCAGGAGTCAGCGAGGCGCTAATTTAAAGCATATTCCAAAACCTGCTGGATTCCAGCATTTCAGTACCAGGGTTGGGCACCACTAGTCAAAAGGGACCATGGAGAATTATTCTGAAAAGCAAACAAGGTTGAGCTGGTTGACGCTGAGGATGAACATCATCCGCTCCAAATGCACAGTCTGAGACTGACACGCCTCTCTTCCTCGATACAGTATTTTTTTCCCATGCATGATATTTTAAACATTTTCCTTCCCCAGCGGAAGCCTTTGTCCCTTTTGCTATATTTCTTAAAATATGTAAAACTATTAAATACTGTTTAGCAGGCTATAAAAGAAAAAACAAAAACACTAAAACCCACCACTCTGTAAGAGAACTTTGAAACATTAACATCTGCAACACACTGTTGTTGCTCATCTTTTCTACCAACTCGCACCCCACCGACGCAAGGCTCTTCCGTACTCAAGAGCACAGCCTTACATGCAAAACCCACCTGCCCCCATCTGTGTCATAACACACTGCTTATTAACAGTGTAATTTCATTACTTCACAGAGAGAACTCTGGGGGGGGTCAGGTGAGTCTATGAGAATTAAGAGGGTGGGATGAGAGAGAAAGGGGGGGGGGGCTGCTGATGTCTACCATAACTCCTAACTGGATCTCCTACTGCTCACACTGAAACTCTCTTGTTCATGCAGCCAGGCCAGAAAAATGCAGATTCCTAAGTTACTTCCAGTAGAGCAAACCTTACTATATGGGCTGAAGTGAGAAGACCTGTTGGGGGGGGGGGGGGGGGGGGGGGAGGGTGAGGTCGCCATCAGTCACTCTGAAAGTGGAACCGACAGTAGTGGCTTCCCTTTGACTTTCCTTGTAACGCCCTCCCCCCCCCAGGACAAGCGGTCGGATGATGGATGGATTGACGGAATTGTTCTGCAGCGGTCTATCGGTCTCGCCGATCCGGTTAGCCTGAAGTGGCTAATACTGCTCGATGTAGGTACCCGCCCCTGTTGAGCTCCCTTGCTACCCTCCAGAGACCTCCAGGGCCACATCTTTCCTTTCCGGGAGGCTTTCGGAGATCAGCGAAAGGAATGGGCAGAGGGGTGGGTGGCCCTGAGCCCAGAATTCCGGTTTGGGAAATAACACCCAGGCTTGGGGAGGGTTAGGGGGCTCCACAGAGCAACTGGGACCCTCTGGGAATGCGACGCGGTGAAATGTTGGACCGGCCACCTTGGTGGAAACACGTGTGTGGTTTAACCGAAGACAGTCCAGGCTGAAACAGACCCCCCCCCCGAAAAACAAAAACCCTTTCACAGTCTGCACTGGGGCGGGACGTTTGGGAGGTCGTGTGGTTTGGCACCGACAGGGCTCGATGCACCCGGCTCATACCCGAGCGTGGTCGGAATGACCCCAGGCCAGTGGGGTCACTGGTCCCTTCAGTGTTCAAGCGCAGTTACAGGATCGTTTCCAGACAGGAGCTGGACACTGCTTTTCCAGTGCTTCTCCTCTTCGCAGTGACAAGTCTATCCCATTCCGATTTTACAAAAGGACCTAAAAAAACAACCTGCCCTACAGTATCATAGTACAATATGTACAGGTTTAAAATGCTATTGCTTGCTACCCAAGTGCCTAGTTTAATCTGTAAATATAAGCTACTCATAAATAGCCAGACTGGGAGGAGAAAGGGTAGCAAACTGGGGGGAAAAATGCAAAGAAAAAAAAAAAAATAGTGCAACAAATGATTAAAGGTAAGAGACACGTTTGGTCCGGAGGGTTAGAAATAACCCCAGCAATACTGTACAGAAGAAAAACGGATCGCAGGAAGGGACAAAAAGTACGAAGGGTGTACAGGGTCTCTGCTACACAATCTCACTCACAAGCAGTAGTGCATTTACACACAGCGTCTGTCAGCTACCACTACAAGAGGATGAAAAGAAAGAGATCCTTCACCTTTTACAGTTTTTTTTTCTTAGAGACGTTAGTTAGTGTGTAGTGTGCACAGGACCACCCCCCCCCAGATCAGTGGGCTCAGATGAGGATCTCCACCATCTCGCTGTCCATCTCGGGCTGCGTTATGGGCTGTGGCAGTGACTGCGTAGGCTGCCTCCGCTCAAGCGTGCTGCTGTGGAACACGGGAACATCTGGGGAGGGGAGAAAGGCGGGACTTAGTGTGGCATCCAACCTGTGTGTCAAACCCCAGCTTCAGATGATTGGAGGAATGCCACAATGGATGAGATTATTGTTCTACTATCAGTGACCTTCCTACCCAATGGAAGCCAACAGAGGTAACCAATAGGAAGTGGGTTAGACCATTTGGTGATCGATGGGGTGGAATTCAAAGATTGATTTCTCCAGTTATTCCTAAAGGGTTTTTTTAGCAGTGCTTCTCATCCTGGTTCTGTCTAAGCAAACATTTAAGCTTGGTGTTATTAAAATGCTAACGGAACCTACTTAATGTTTTGTGCTAATTCTGATGTGCTCCCTGGTTTAAATATGACAGAACAAGCCCAGTCTGGGATTGGAGTTTAGAGTGACCGGGGTTTAACAGTCTCGATGTGGATTTAATTAGCTGCCAGTGCTTAAAGGGGAATTGGGTCAATGGTCATGTGCTGGGTTTGTACCTGCGATGCGGTCTGGGATGTACACTGGACTTGGACTGGTGATGCGGGTCGGCGCCGAGGTGGAGGACAGAGTGGCAGAGGCAGGGGCGGCGCCGGTGCCGGCACCAGCAGCTTTTCCAGACTCCTGGCCTTTGTCGGTCTGAGTACAGCTGTCCCGACTGCCCGTCTTGGAGTGTCCGGTCACCAAGGGAGTGGACAGGAAGACGGGTGAGGGCGACGAGGAGATGGACTCGGCCCGGAGGGAGTCCGCGCGGAACTCGGGGCCCAGCAGAACCCCTGAATGTGCGGGAAAGTCCACACGCAGAAACTGCAGGTCATCATCACGTGACGTTAGCCAAGCACTGTAACCATGGAAACTACAAGGGAAAGCATCTGCTGTTCAGGGAAAGAATTAAGTCATGTGACAATCCCAGCTCTGTGCCCTGTGTGCACTTTAAAGAATCATGGAACAAATGCTGTGAGACACGACCACTGTTCGTTACCATTTTGCCACTAAGCAGACAAATTTATCTAATCTAATTAGCGTGACATCTGTCGCTTCTCCTCCCACAGTTTTTGAGATATGGACTCCAAACAACGTCAGCTGGTCCAACCCATACCTGACAGGTGTTCGTAAACAGCTTTTGGACAAGCCCCTTGTTCTCTACATGTTGTTTTTTCGATCCTCTTTTGGGCCCCGTAGGATAAACATGGGATTTCGGAATCAGACACAGGAATCATTTGCCACAGAAGTCACTTGAGGGATTTGAAACTGTAATCTTTTAAAGTCGTTATTCAACGTTAGGTATTCAAACTGCCCTAAAGGGAATGTGTGGTGCCCTCTAGTGGTTAATAAGAGTGATGTCCGGTTTCAGGTCATTTGCATGCTAATATAAAAACCGCCTGTGTTTCTCAGTATTCTTGGAGGTATTTGTCCCCCCGGGCCAGGGTGGTGTTGAGGCAGGAAATCCCCATGATCCTGTAATTCCCAAAGTGCTAACGCTCTGCCCTGCGTGGCACTTACCCAGGCTTCCCTTCCAGCTGCGGTCGTCCTTGCGCTCCTCGGTGATGGGGCTGCTGCTCAGGCCCAGCGAGTGCGACAGCAGCCCCGAGCTGCCCGCGTTGGCGATGGACATGAGCGACTTGCAGGGCCGCATGGTTGACGGCGCATCTGACTTGCCGGGATCCTTACGCGAGCGCTGGTGCAACACCTTGATCATGGCGTCCTTCTCGATGATCTGGGCATGGAGGCTCTTGATCCTTTTGGGGGTTAAGGTCACACGGGTGATGAGGTCACATGTCTGATGAGGTCACATGAGGTCCTCGCTGGCCGTAAGTGTCGTAGTACACTTATGGAAATTTACTGGGTGCCAGCGGCTACGCACTAAAACTACGGTGCCAGTTATGGCTCACCGTCCCGGGCAACGGAAAATGGGAACGACAACCAAACGAGTAAATATTTTGGTTTTTGGAAAACAACAGTGGGCCTCAGTGTCCAGAGTCCCGATGTCAACTCGACAGAACTGGAATGCAGAATGACGCCAAGGCTACAAGGTCCCTTTTGAACCATGAGGCTTTTCAAAGCTTCTAAGGATGAGTGGAACGACAATCCCACCGACTTTCCGCCCAAGAAGTAATTAAGGCCAAGTCCAACCAACACACTATTCATTTTTTGCCTGCAGCTAAAGACTTCGTGGTCTTTCATTGGGGTAATACTCTCAAAATTACTGGGCACTTGAAGTCATCAGAAACTAATCCTGGCTCCAAAGTATGCATGAGGTAATCATGTCCTCAGTAATGCTTATTCTTGACGATGCAGGCTAGCTGTTGTGGGGGGGTGTATCTCACCTGCTCTCCATGTCCAGGCAGCGACGGTTGGCCATCAGAATCTCCTCCTCCTCCTTCTGGATCCGTGCTTCCACAGAGGTGTCATAACTGCTGGTGGGGGAGTGACTGATCCCAGCCGATGTGTCCCTACGAGGGAAAAAAACTCCTTCATCCTTCTGTCCTAAAGGGCCTCCTGGACTTAAGACCTTCAAAAAACGCCTACGGTGCCAAGGAGGGTCGAAGATTCGAGGTCCAAGAAAACTTTATCTCTTAGACACAGCTCGTACATAATACAACATCTGTCATAAAATCAGCCAATAAAAATTACAAAGCCAGTAAGAATACGCATTTTGAAGCGTTTAATGTGCTAATGGCCGAGGGAATAAGCTACTTTTCATATGTAATCTCCCTGGCAAGAAGAAATCTGTAGCGCTGTCCGGTGGTGATGGGGTGGGATGGATCCCAGGTTTCCTAGAGGCTGATGAGAGTACAACTCGGACAGCGAAAGTCAAGTTGCCCCTGTTATCTTACTCGCCTGATTAACATTTGACTTGGAATCAAAACTCTAGTTTAACAGTAAGAGGGTTATGCCAAGACATGATATTAAAGGTGAAAACAGATTCAATTAGTGGTCTATAGCAGGTTTGCCAGCCAGCTGAGCAACGTTGGCAGTCTTAGTCTATAGACCATGGTTGGGATATCACCACCCACCTCTGTGTGGCGACAGTGGCGGCAGTGTCCATGGCGAACTGTCTCATGACGCTCTCCTCCAGGTACTTCTGCTCCCACTTGGTCATGTCGGCCTCCAGCGCCAGGATCCGCTCCTCCTTCTCGCGGAGGTGCTCCATCAGAGCCGCCGTGCTGTACTCGGGCCCCCCGGCGGTGCCGCTGCCCTGGGAGCTGCCCTGCCGCTGAAATGCAACCCGCTGTTAGCCGTCGACGCCTTCCGGAATTTTCTGCATCACTTTAAGTTCAATGGTCAGCTCACGATTTCAATTAATTGGAGTCGGATCAAACAAACAACACAAGAAGCTTTCCCACGCCGTCACCCACTTTGTGATTTAAATTTAATCTGAGTCAGATGCTCCGATCGATGAGACGACGATCTGATACGAGATGAAGGACTCTCCTTTAAATTGCAAAAAAGAAAAAGAAAAACCTCACGGGGCAGGTTTGGGGAAGCAAACCGCACCCCGATTAAAGGAGATTTCGGGAAACCTCAGAGAGGCAGCCGGAGAGGCTGAGACGAGGTCATGAAAGCTTTCAAGATGTGGGCTTCCATCATTCAGCACCACGAGACGGCGTACAGATGGAGAAAGAATAATTTAAGAAAACACGCCACTGTTACTTTTTCCAGGAGTTGCCTGTCCAACACAAATCAGCGGCGAGAGCGAGAGACATACAGGAGGCCTCAGAGGACCCTGGGCGGGTGCTGGGGATCCGCGGGCCTCTCCTGCCCTGGCCAACATCAGCGTCAGTGTCCGCCGTAAGGAAAACACCGAGCGGGAGAGGGAGGATGGAGAAGAGGAAGCCGCCGCTCGACAAAAACAGAGCTGCTTGCCTCGAGCCTGCCAGAAAGACCACCTGGATGTTCCATAGCACTATTGGAGGAACGTTCTGGAAATGCACAAGATGAACGCGGGACGTCCTGTCGCCAATGAGGAACGTTATGGTTGCTGACAACGGGGGTACTTCTGGGGCATAAATGGCGGGTTTTTATTTTATTTTGTGGAACCTGGGTGATTTGCTGTCATCAGGGGAATGACGATTCCTCCATGGTAACGACGAACAGGACGTGTCAAACCGTCAGGTCAAGTTTTAATGGATAGCGAGTCGTCACGGCAACAAACCTAAGTATGAAGAAAAGCCGTGACATAATGGCTGAACCTGGAGGTTTAGCATGTCTGGGGCGCTCCGAACGGGACGCTGAGGTGTGATCTGGGAGGGGCAGCTCACATCAACTAAATCTGTTTCCCAGCACAAACAGTCAATGTTGGATCAGGATGAAAAAGACCTTTTGGGTGTATCCTTCATTATGACTACAATGGAGAGTGATCACATGACAGATCACATGACACTCAAAGGCTCTGCAGCCCGACTCTGACCAGTACAGTCAGGGTTACAACAACTAGTAGTATTAGTTTTGCTGAGTGCAGCTTTTATTTCATCCTGAATGTTTTTTTTTCTCTGGCATTTTTCAAATTCCTAAGGTGATTCACTTGTCACAGCTGCCTGGAGCCATGATGCCATTTTCAGATGGGATTCCTTCCCCCATACCCCTGCCCCCCCCCCACTGCACCTGCACACCCTCAGAAGTGTGTGTCTCTCAGCACCTAATGGAGTCCACAGCTGTTGGTCCTACATGGCCGGGGTGGCGGGATTTTTTCGGCGTTCCCCGCTCTGCAACCTTTCCCCTAAATCCCCTCCATGCCCCCCCCCCTTCCCCCCCCCCCCAGCCGACACACCCCCGCGAGCCC